>NDGM011032074.1:0-10833 GCA_002564305.1 Octomys mimax
CAGGTCCTTTAGGTAGAGTAGGAGTGCAGGGGAGGTCACGTAGTACATGGAATTTTGGCCAAGGCAGGCTGAAGAGTGAATGAACTTATCCATGAGACTCTCTGATAATACTGCTCCTGCCCTCCAAATATATAATTGAAAGGTCACACTGCCATACATGGTAGTTGTCAGGGCCCACATTGGCTCCTTGTTCCACAATGTAAGAACTACAATACAGAGGAAAGTCCAGTGGCAAACTTTACATTGTCTTTCTCCCAGACAACACAGAAACATTAAGACAATGCTATGTCCCTGAGAAGACAGAGGGTNCTTGAACTGACTGTACCTACTATGTATATTTCCATTTAACTATTGTTTCTTGTTCCTAAAACTCCAGATGGATTCTGAAGCACAACATCAATTACTGCCATCTCAACCATGTATCAGTCCAACTGTAGCTGCTATGGGTAATGAGACATCTGCACCAGAGCTTCTAAATACAGCATCCAATATATAGCATGCAGTCATTAATCTTTCAAAAATATTCTACTCCATCCCTGTCAAGAATGAAGATTAGAAATAGTACTTCTAATTATTCACTTACAAAAGAGAATATTTTTTGTCACAGGCCTATTATAACAACACTGCTCTGCTACAAATAGGCTAAATGGAATTAACTGGTCTGTATATAAATCCCACAAATATATGTGATTTCATCTTAATAGGACCAGGTGGACAAAAAGCAGCAAGGAGCTGGAATCCTTAGAAGATAAATTTCAGAGTATAGGAAATAACCTTTATAAAGATGTGAAGACTCATTGTACCAGTTAGGCTTGGGGAAGTTCAGGAATTCAAGGACATGCTGCCATGTTCCTTCCAACAGAAAGAATAAATGTTTTCATTTTATACTTCCCATCAAAGAATGAAACAAAATACCTCTCAGGCTTTCTTAGGTTTCAGAGTTAGTGTATTTCATCCATATAGCACATATCATAAGATGCTTCTGATTGTGAGAAAAGCCCAGAAAAAATAAGCTCTGAGGTTGAAGAGCATGGGCCATTTTGGCTGCATTACTTGTAGGATAATATTAGATGTATCTTGACTGAGAGCAGATGTCATGTGACACTTATGGAAAACCCTAAGAAATCATAGTAAATATCACTCAAGTTCTATCATCTCAGAAGTGTCAGTGAAAGTCAGCAGTGCAGGGAATCATCTTAATGGAAAGAGATCCAAATGGCTAAGCTGGCCATCCACTCTATGTAGAAGAATAAGTGCCCATTTTTATGAGGTATATAGATTCATGAACACTGGAAAACTGGCTTGGTTGAATGGTGTGAGACTTGCAAGGATTCTGATACAACAATAAATCTGCAAAATAAGTCCACTGATAATAGGCACAAATTAGTGAAGACCTTTGCGTTGGGTCAACATTCATCTGCAAGTGTCTTCCACTGAAGCACTAAATTGACTGTATTTGTTCACATCATTCAGGCTGTCATCATCAACCACCTGAACACTAACACAAAAGGTTCATAAAATGTGTAGCCATGGCTACCAAGATTGTTTGAGCCCAAGATTATGGGTCTCCTCTAGTAAAGCTGATGAGGCCACAAATGCCGGTAAAAGTCTTACTATTAACACCTCAGTCCAAAGGTAATTCTCATGTTGGCATCATCCCCAGCCAGTGTTGGTAGACACTGAGTTAATTAAATCATTCTATTCTGGAAGAAGTGGCAGTTCATTTTGAGCTGTACTGATATGCATTCTATGTATGGTTTTACCTTTCCTTCCTAAAGGACCTTGTGTAAAGACCACTGCTAAAAGATTAATGGAATGTTGGAAGTACTGGCACAAGACCCTAAATAACCTCATGTAAACCCATTTTATGACAAAGGAGAAACAGATGGGGCATGCCAACATGGAATTCAGATTCCTGTCACATAGTGTACCACCTATGAGTTTCCATCTTCTTAAGAATAGCACTTATCTGAAGATAAGACCTCGTCCAGGGGCATGTTTCATATCTGCTGCAGCATCCACTCTAGTCAATGAAAAGAAATAAAACCATCCATGGGCTGGATAAGTCTTTCTCATGACTATCCTGCAACTCAACATCTCCCTCTATCCTATCCTAGGGCACTCTACTCGCCAGTACTCACATTTGCTTATCATGACAGTAATGCTCAGTACCACCACTGTGTGGAAATTTATGTCTTACAATGTGCTTCCTGGAAATCCAATTTACTATTGTGGATTATTCAAAACACTATTACTTAGTTTCAGATAAAAGGAAATCTTTACTTAGCCTCAAAATAGTCCTATCATCATTTTAGATAATTACTCTTCAAACAATTAACTAAAATTTTATATTTACTTACAGATATAAACCAGCTATTCTGTTTGCTGACATTATAAAAGAACTTACTGTCTTTTATAAATAAAATAAACCTGCAAAGAATTAGCTAAAATCATGCTTCACTTTGATTAGGGTTAGTTGTCAAATTCTTGAATTAAAAAAAAAAATCTATTAGGCCAGCCCCACCCCTGGGGCATGCTAGGCTAGTGACTGAGACCAGGTGTGGTGGCACATGCCTGTAATACCTGCACTGGGGAGGCTGAAAACAGGAGGATCACTGTGAGTCTGAGCTGCATAGTGAGACCCTGTACCAAGTATATAGAATGAAAACAAAACAAAACAAAAAATCAAGTCTATTAGTGCTAGAACCCACATTACCTAAAAAGACCATACTACAATCCTGTGAGGAGTTCACACCTATTATACACAACTGAAATCCCTACAAAAAGCAAAGACACATGGAATATAATTAACGCATCATATATGTCAGGTAGTTATCTCCTAAGAGCCTTGATAATTTATTCAGCATCAAAATGACCATTACAAAGTTCATTTCTCAGGCTAGCTTTATGAAGTGTATGTGTTATTATAATATATACTAGTTTGAAATGTGAAGATTACCGGGGAACTACCTGCTCAGGCCCCCCTCCTGTCCCTCTCTTGGACAGGAGCTTTCTTTCTCTCAATAAATATATTCTGCTCATAAAAAAAAGAAATGTGAAGATTAGAAAGGTTCATTAACTTAAGTTCACACCATTAATAGGTCTCAGAACTGGAATATTTGCTGTTTTGTGTCTCACCTTAAAACCACACTGTCAACTTTTAAACATAAAATTTAACAAGAAAGAGGAACTAAGTAAAACAATGAAAATATAGATGTTAACTATTCAGTTCCACAGAATACAAGGCACATACATTTAAATAAATTTAGTTCAGCTGTTAAAATTGACACACAATCTTTCAATGAATGGCACAAAAGTTAGCCCCTTTTACAAAGAAAAAAGGAGAAATTCATACTTACCTTTGCAAGTGATTAATGCATTTGGAGAATTCTGAACTCTAATGCTTAAAAATAGTCACAATTTAACGTATGGAAAACTTACCCAAACATGAATTCTTTGAACACTCAGGCCAAATCATTGCCCACCAATGGAAAGCATTGTACCAAGAATTTAAGTCTCTCTTGTAACTCACAAAACAAAACAAAACAAAACTTATCATTCATTTACTTTTCACTTCAAATAACCTAAAATACTCTTTGCAAGAGTTGTTTGCCTAGCCTACAGGTCAGAAGGAACTTAAATTAAATAGTGTCTCTGGAGACTGAACAAAAATGTTTACCAAAATGCAGACATCTTTATAAAAGCTCTAAAGTGCATTCGGGCTTTCAGGCGATGCCCTTGAATCTCACACTTCACAAATGTGTGGCAAACACACTCCATCTTAAAAGAATACTGAAGCACATTTCAGCTATGTTTAACCCTTCAAAAACTTTACTAATCTCTGTAAGGTAAACATCAACGTTAAATTTCTGCTATCATGATTAGATGACTGCTAGTCTAATTTGATTGTTCTGAAGGTTACCTGAGAGCTAATGAAGAATAAGCGTGGCCATCCTTGGCTGCTCTAATAATAAATATTTCAAAACTTTAAACATAATCTCTTCATTACTCAGAGATTTTCACTGAACTCTTATTTTGTTACTTGTGCTCATCTAACTTTCTGCTAAAGCACTGAGCAAAATCACACTACCTGCTTTCTTCATGTTTGTTGACTAGTCTTATGGCATTGTAAATAAAGAGGGGAAGAATGAAGATTTTAGACTGTGATGAAGAAATATAAGGACAATAAACAAAAAAATAGTCAAAAATAGCACATACTAACTAACTTTAAACATAAGACCTTGAATTTTCAAGTTGTTGTTTTATTTTTTCAGCTTTTTTATTTACTTATGTTTGTGATACATAAAACTTATATTCATCCTGCAGGATTGGTATATATCCCAACATATCCTTCTTCTCCCACTTCTTCCCCAGATCAAGCCTGTGTCTGTTTCCTACCACTTCTCTTGTGCTCTGACTGTATATCTAAGAACACAAACCGAAGTGGGTCTTAAATGGCACAAGGGATACTGCAAGGTAGAGAAAGACATGAGAATTCCCTTCTCTCCCTGCTCTCGTCAGCATTTCTTCTTTTAACTTTGGTCTTCTTGATAATAGCCTTTCTAATTGGACAGAGATGAGATCATCTTTTGGATTTAATTTCCATTCCCTTAATGGCTAGTGATACTGAGGATAACTGTTCATACCTTGTCCGTTTATACTTCTTCTTTTGAGAAATGGCTATTCGGATCTTCTTTTAATTCAATTACTTGTTTTTTGTTAAGTTTTGCTTAAGTTTCTTACCTATTATGCAACTTAATCCTTTGTCTGATGAATACTTGGCAAGTACTTTTTCCCATTCAGTAAATTACCTCTTCATTATGTTAATTGTGTTCTTTTGCTGTGCAGAACTTTCTTAGTCTGATATAATCTTTTGTTTTCTCCTCTGGTTTTGCGGTCATATCAAAAAATTGTTGCTTATACCAATGTCTTACATATACAATTTTTGCTGAGTTTTCTTTTTTTTTTTTTTTTTTAGTTTTAGTACTTGCATTTCAGTCTTTAACCCATTTTTAATTGACTTTTGTTCAAAGTGAGAGATAAGGGTGAAGTTTCCATTTTCTGAGTTTCAACATCATTTTCCCCCACTTTATTATGAAAGAGGTAATCCTTTCTACAGCCTGGAAATATAAACTAGCACAAACTTTAGAACAGGATGGATTTTCTGCAAAAATCTAAAAATGATGTACTATATTTTTAGCTGTCCCACCTTTGTTTTTATAACCAGAGGAACTGAAATCAGCATACAGAAAAGAGACTTCCACTGGCGCATGCCTGTAATCCCAGTGCTTGGGAGGCTGAAAACAGGAAGCTCACTATGAGTCTGATTTACATAATGAGACCCTGTAGACCCTGTACCAAATACATAATAAAAAAGAAAAGATACCTCCACTCCCATGCTTATTATAGCATGCTTTAGCAGTAGCTAAAGTAAAGAATACAAATGCTCATTTGCAGAGAACGTTTTCAGAAAATGTGGTAGACATGGAGAATAAAATATTTAAGTATAAAAAACAATAAAATGTCATTGTGGCTAAATGGACAGAACCACAAGAAATTAGGTAAAGTAAGAATGAGCCAGACAGAAAAATGCAGGCACTACTTGTAATCTCTTATATGTGGAAGCTAACAGTGTTAATCTGGATATGCAACAGTGACTGCTAGATCCTGGGAAGATTGGAAGAATGGATGAGGGGAGGCGGGATGATGTGTGCTGAAACACAATTGCATAAGGGAACAATCCTGCTGTTCTATGGCACTGTGTGCTGACAGTAGCTCATAGGAACCTATTATATATTTTCTTTCAAACATAGAAGATATATCAAGTTACATTTCCTAAGAGCTTTAATGATTTACTCCTCTTCAGATGAAAAGAAATCAGAATCTACAAATTGAAAAAAAAAAACTAGACGAGGAGAGAGAATTGCTAATTACACTGATTTCACTAGTGCATGTTATATGCATGTGCTGAAATATTACACATGTCCCATTAACATGTATAATTATTGCGTGCTAATGAACAAAGAAATTTAAATTTTAAAAGGCAAAGCTATATAAAATTAAAAATAGAAAAAAGGCAAAATAGCACAAAACCTATATTTGTTTGCTTTCACTGTCATAACAAAAGACCACCTGAGGGACTTAAACAAAAGAGGTTTGTTTTCTCACAGTGCTGATGGATGGAGGTTTAAGGTCCAGATGTCAGCAGTTTGGGTTTCTCCAGGTGTCTCTCTCATTAAGCTGAGAAACCCTGTCTTCTTGTTGTTTCCCCACACATTCCCTCAGAATTCCTGAGCTTGAATATGTAAAAATAATATTTTGTATATTGAGCTTGAATAGATGAAATTTTCTTGATTTCTTAGTGCTTTATTGCCTCTGTAGAAAGTATGAAGTTTCCTTTTTACATATTTGAAAAAGTTAAAAGAGAAAGCTAAAGAAAGAAATAGAACCAATAATACAGTGTTTCAAAACAGAATAAGAAATTAACAATAGGAAATGTACTGTATATTGTTGTCTTCAAAGCAGCTGCTCAGATAAGATGTATTCATGCAAAATTAATCAAGCAATATAAGCACAAACTGTTCTTTTCAATGGACTAAAATAAATTAGTAACATAACAATGTTAGCTATCTTGTGTATACATATTTTTTCATTTCCTTCTTTTTTATTTTCCCTGATGCCAGTTGTCCTTTATACTTGAGCAGTTTCTTTTCCTTTCACAATATCTATTGCAGATTTTGTAACCTACTCTTTTAGTCTCTTATAAGGAAACTAGGGAGACAAGATAATGTTTGCACATGCAAGTTTGACTTATTTCACTTATGAGGATGGTGTCTAGTTGCACCTATTTACCTATAAAAGCCTAGAGTTTATCCTTCCTTATAACTGAATGGTACTCTGTGACATTAAAAAAAAAAAACAAACATTTTATGTCTTTTATCCATTCCTTGGTTGATGGAAGGTTAGGTTGCTTCCAAGATCTACCTGTTACAAATTGTGTTTCTATAAATGTGACAGCATATATAACACTGTGATGTGATGATTTCACTCTTTTGGGAAAATGCCTAGAAGGGGGATAGCTGAGTCAAATGAGACCTCTAGTCCCAGTTTTTTGAGGCAGCTCCACACTGATTTTCACAATAGTTGTAGCAATCAATGTTCCCACCAAAAGTGGAAAACAGTTCCATTTTCACAGCCCTGCCAGCATTTGTTATTGATTGATTTCTTGATGGTGGCCATTCTTTTGGGCTGAGATAAAAAAAAAATCTCACTGTTCTTCCAATTAGCATCTCTTGAATGACCAAAGTTGTTGAACCTTTTCTCATGTATTTATTTGCCACTTATATTTCTTGATCTGAGAAATATATATTTTATCCCTGATGCTCAGTTTTTGATTGAGTCTTGAATTTGGGGCCTTATTGTTTTAGTTCTATATATGTTCTAAATAGAAGTCCTTTGCCTTGGGACTTTTGGCTAAAACTTTTCAGATGCTGTAGGCTTTCTTTTCACTTTTTTCATAGTGATAGACATGGGTCTAGTTTGAGTCTTAGGCATGTGGAAAGGTGGTTTTGTCAGCACCATGTGCTAAAGGGGCTATTTTTTCTTTCATTGAATATGTGTGGCCCCTTTATCAAAGACAAGGTAGCTGAGTGTGTTTGTAATTGTATCCAGCTATGGTATTGAATTTAGTTATTATAGAAGCCTTTCCATGGAATTATTGGCATCTTCTAAGTAGAGTATCATGTCATCTGCAAAAACAATAATTTAAATCATTCCTTTCCTATTTTTCTCTCTTATCTAATTTCTCTACCTAGTATTTAGTTCTACCTACCAGAACTATATTGAAGGAGTGGTGATAGTGGACATCCTTGTCTTAGTTCTGATTGCATAGGGAAAGCATTCAGTTTTTGTCCATTTAGTATGATGTTGGCTACTGATATGTCAAATAGGGCTTTTATCAGATTGAGGTAAAGCATCTATCCAATTTTCTGTAGAGTTGTTATCCTGAATGATGCTGGACATTGTCAAAAGCTTTTTCTGCATCTTTTGACATGATCATGTGATTTTTTTTCTTTGTCTCTCTGATATGGTGTAGTATGTTTATTGATTTGTATATATTGAACCATCCCTGCATTATTGGGATGAATCCCCACTTGATCACAGTGTATATTCTTCTTGATGATTTGTTGGGTTCTGTTTGCTACAATTTTATTGAGTATTTTTACATCTATGTTCATGGGGGAGGTTCTCCTATAGTTCTCTTTTCTCAGAGGGAGGGCATCTTTCTCTGAAATTAATATCAGAGTAGTACTTGCTTCCAGGAATGAGCTAGAGAGAACTTCTTGCTGATCAGTTTCATTAAAGACTTTGAAGAGTATTGCTTTTAAGTCTTCTCTAAATTTATTATAGAATTCAGCTGGTGTCCACCAGGATTTGTGCTTTTCTTTGTTGGTAAGTTTTTAATTACAATTTCAACTTTATTGACTGATACTGGGCTATTAAGAATTTTATTTTATTTTTTAAAGAATACAAAATAATAAGAAAATAGAGAAAAACAGCTTTAGAAATGATACAAAATTTCACTAAACAAAGTGATAGGAATCCAACAATGATTGCTGTATTGTATGATGTTATCTTCAGATTAGTTGATCAGGTTACCAAGTATAAATGTGCAAGATTGGTTTAAAGAAAAAATAAAACAAAACATTGGCAAATACTGTCAGAAATTCAGAAGAAGACAATGAGATAAAAAGGAATGTTTAAGCATTAACTGCTCCTTTCAAAAGACCAGTAGAAATCAGAAATCTGCAGTACAATTATCCAAATATTATATATATATATTATATATAGTATATATAATCTTTCCTTTGTCCTATTCCTAATCCCAGTTTTTCCTTTCCATTGAACAGACCCTTTCCCTTTCACAGTGTCTATTATGCCTTTCAGATTTTCATCATTCTTTCAGGTTCTCACTTTAATGAGATAATACCATGTTTGCACATGTGGATCTGATTTACTTCACGTACCAAGATAGTCTCTAGTTGGATCCACTCAGCTTTGGCAGTTCATGCATTTCTAGGAATCTGTGCATTTCTTCTGTGTTTTCCAGCCTCTGCAAGTAAAGATTTTTGAAGTGGGTGTTGATGATCTTTTGAATTTCAACAGGTTTTGTAGTGATTTCACTCTTTTCATTCCTTATTGCATGGATTTGAGTTTTTTCTTTCATTTTTTTGGTAAGGTTGGCTATAGGTTTATCAATAGTGTTTATTGTTTCAAAGAATCAACTTTTCAATTCATTGATTCTTTGTATTGTTTTCGTCTTAATTGCATTAATTCGTGCTCTGAGTTTTGTAATTTCTTCTCTTCTACGACAGCTACTATGGGCTTGGGCTTGAGTTGCATTTTTTTTTCTAGAAATTTGAAATGCAGCATTAGCTTGTTTATTTGAGTCATTCTGTTTTCCTGATGTGATAATTCACTGCTCTAAATTTCCCTCTGAGGAGCATTTTCATTGCATTCCATAGATTCCATTAAATTGTGTTTGCATAGTTGTTTGATTATAAATAATGTTTAATTTCTTCAATTTCATCTGTGACCCATTGATTGTTATGGAGGGTGTTATTTAATTTCCATATATTTATGGAATTTTACAGGTAATTTCCAATTTTATTGTACTATGGTCAGACAACATGCATGGAACAACTTTAATTCCTTTGCACTTACTTAGACATGTTTGGTGAGCTAGTATATCTTCGATTTTAGAAAATGTCCCAGGTGCAGCTTTGAAGAATGTGTATTTAGATGGAAATGGGTGGGATAGTTGGCAAACATCTACTAAGTCCATTTGTTCACAGATTTGATTCAGTTCTGTTATTTCTTTGCTGACTTTTTGCCTAGCCAATCTGTCGTTTTGTGACAATAGAGTATTGAAATCTCCTCTTACAATTCTTTTATTGCTTATTTGGTTTTTTTATGCCTGTTAACTTTCTCTTACATAGTTGGGTTCTCCTGTATTTGGGGCATACATATTTATGATTGTTATCTCTTCCTCTTGAGGTTTTCTACTAACAAGTATACAGTGACTTCTTTATCTCTTTTAATCATTCTTGATTTTGAGTTCACTTTGTTTGCAAACAGAATAGCTATGCCCACATTTTTTTGGGGTTCCTCTTGCATAGAGTATTACTTCCATATTATGAATTTTTTGAGTTAAATGTAACATATTGTTGGACCTCATTTCTTGATCCATTCTGCTAGTATATTTCTTTTAACTAGTGAATTGAGGCCATATATATTGACTTATCTTTATCATATTATTTTCCTGTTGTTGGTTCTCTACTCTTCCTCTGTTTGTTTCCCCTTGCTTGGTGGTTTCTTTCAGTTCTTATTCTTGGAATTATTGTTATTTTTTGTCTCTGCCTCGAATAGCTTTCAGTACTTTTTGTAGTGTTTTGGTGGTCATAAATTTCTTCAATTGTTCTTTGCCATAGAAGTATCTTCTTTTTCCATTAATTTTTTAAATAAAAAAGTATTTACATAGAAGCATTCAGAATGTCAACAAAACATTTGCAAATTTTATTGCAATCACAGAGTAGTATTTAGTTAACAGAACAGGAATTATTTCATATAAGCTGCATCAGAGACAATTGTAGATGAAAACCTATTGTATGCATATATAACTAATTTGTGCTGTGCACCAAGAAGAACCTGCTTTAAATTTTCATGCCAATTTGCAGCCCTCATACTGTACCAGGCAAGGTTAGTGGCTATTGAAAATACTACCAGGGCAGGGCTATCTAAAGACACATTCGGTAGTGTGTTAACTATACAAAA
>NDGM011032081.1:0-16785 GCA_002564305.1 Octomys mimax
TGTCCTAGCAATTTGATTTGAAACTGTCTAATTGCTATTTGTTTATCAATAAAAGTCTGAAAATAAAATAAAATTCTCATAGTATTTATTGTGCTCCTCTTATTCATTTTTTTCACATTATATTTTCTTTGGTAGTTTGCAAAATTCAACATAAATCTCTGAGAAAATTATTTGGCAGAATTCTCTAACATCAGGTCATGACTACAATCTGTCAGGGCATATCTGCAAGTTGTCTTATCTCTTCTTGTTTCTATATAATTCTTTAAAATCTGATATTGTACTTTAGGAACTGAAAACATCTCTTAAAACTTTTGAAAATTTTGGTTTTGTGTAATTATGAGCTTTTGCTCCTATTTTTTTTATCTCTTGCATACATGCCTATCTCAAAGTATAGTCTCTATTCTAGCTGTATTTTTTTTTTTTTTTGTCTCAACGTATAGAAAAGCAGCCTTATTGTCAGGAGATAAGAAGATGCATACTTGCATACTGTCAGGTAATTTATACTGCATCTCATGCCTTCTTTAAAAGAGAAAAATATAGTGCAACTTCTTTCTATGTTTGTTGTCAAAATAAGATCTTAAAGGGAATCAACACAGGGTAATAGAAATAGCAATGGAATAGGAAGCAAGAGACCTAGACTCTAATTCCATCTTCGCTGCTATTACACCAGTGTTTGGGTCATCTCTGGTCTAAATTTTCTTATCCCAAAATCAAGGAAGCAAAATTAAGCTAGAAAATAAATTTATTCATTTTATCACTATTCTTATACGTATCTGTATTAGGAACTATTAGGAGTTCCATTGTGGATAATACCTATTTTCTACCCCAAACAGTTGAATGCTGGAGGTAGAGATTACAGAGAGCAAAAACCCCCTATGAAATGCATTAAATAAAAGAACATAAGATGGGAATGAGAACACAATTAAACATCCACTAATGAACTGAAATTGTCATAAAATACCTCAAAGTAAAATAACTAAGTTTAAATGGAATTTTTAAAAGTAATATGGATTAGAACAATTTTTACAATTTTTTAAAATGTGTTTAGCACAGGTGTAAAGGGTCTCACTACACAGATCGGACTCTTAGTAATGCTCCTGTTTTCAGCCTCCCAAGCGCTGGGATTATAGGCATGCGCCACCATGCCCACTTTCAGTCACCTTCTCAGTATGCCCTGGGGGCAGAACTGGCATGGCATGATGGGGATCAAACCCCGGTCCCTGTGCCTGCCTAAGCAGGTACTTTATTCTGCTGAGCTATCTGACTGGCTTATAGGTTTTATAAAGTATAATAATTTGGTACAATTTTGGAAAAGCTCTTTAAAACTACAGGAAAATCTATCATACATATGCCTTTTGGTCTATTTTTACATTTCTAAGAATGTATACAGACTCTAGGAAGACATTTAAAATATTACTATTAAACTTTTTGTCATAGCCAAACTTTAGAAATTAGTCAAGTGACTATGGATGAAAAATTGATAAATGGGGTTAAAGTCATCCCATTCATTGAAGAAGAATTAAATACAACTATCTGGAATAATATGGAAGAATCTCACAAAATAATGTTAAAAGGAACTAGACCAATTAAAAGGTACATACATATCATGTGATTCTACTCGTGTAAACATTTTGGGTGGCTTTTCCCAGGATATTTATTTATTGTACCTTATATACTGATAAAACAGACAGTCTTGTGAATGTCAACAAGATTGGAATGTCAACTTGATTGGCTTTGGGCCCTACCTGGGGCATTTGTGGAGTACATTTAAAAGTGTGTCTGATTGACTAATGGAGATATGCTGTTAGATCTCTGTCTAATCCCTTATCCCTTTCTCTTTAGCACAATTCCTCTGCCTCCATGAGCTAAACAGGTTTGCTTTGCTATATTCTTTCTGCTTGATGTTCCTGATTCAGGCCCTGTTAGCCATAAACTGAATCCTCTACAACCTGAGTCAAATTAAAGTTTTCCTCTTTTAATTTGTGATTGTAAGGTATTATTTCTAACAATGGAAAAGCTACCTAAAGCAGAAAATTGGTGTCAGAGAAGTGAGGTCACTGCTGTGAGTATACCTGACCATGTGGTTCAGAAGCCATTGGAATTGATTTGTGGGAGGAGCTTAGAAAGGCTTAGAGATGTGGGATAGAAAAGCTTTATGATTCTGTACATGGATCTGAATGACGATTTTGAGCAGAACTCAGACGATGACAATGCTGATAGAAATGGAGATGATAAAGGACAGAATCAGGAGGTTTCAGCTGGGAACAAAGATTCCATTAGGATTGGACTAGAGGCCATGTATATTATACTGTGTTGGAAAATTGTTTACAGTTTGGCCATCTCAGAAACTTTGCAGGAGACTGAGATTAATGTCAGTGGCCTGACTAATCTGGCAGAAGAAATTTCAAGACAGCCAGACTTAAAGTGAGAATTGTCATCACAAGTGTTTACCTTTAGGTTGAGAATAGTTCTTGGAATCCCTAATGGAGAAGGCACTCCTAGGTAATTTATTTCCTGGGATAAATTTCACCTTGCTTATCCATCCAGACACTCAAGATGGTCCAAGGGGGGAGTGGCTGCTGCTTTCACTGATAGCAGACCTTGGCATTGTTCATGTGACTCTTACTTTATTAGGCTTTAGAATACAAGTGTTGTGAGCTCACAGATCTTCCATTCCAATTTAAAGGAAGGTGTGGAAAGTCTTCCTTTAAGGAAGGAGCTACTGAGGATAGTGTATAAAGCTCTTATAATAGGCCAGATGTGCAGTAGAGACCTCAAGCAATTGAAGATGCCATGAACATGAAATGTTTGCCAAGGGAAGCCACAGGCTGAGTGAGACAATTGTGTTGCAACAAGCAAGGCCATGAAGTGGGCCTGTCTAAGCCCCCTGGAATTCACATCTCACTGCCATGTGCCTCAGATGCCTGATATAGAACTGCAGGTCTTAATGTTTGCCCCACCAGATTTCACTGTGATACTCAAAAGAAAAAGAAGAAATTTTAAATTTGGTTTGTTTTAGAGGATTCAATTCATGGTCCAATTTTTTATTTCCCTATTTCTCCCTTTTGCAATGGAGTTATTTACTCTGTGCTAATGTACCTTGGGATTATGTAAGGTGCTTCATTGCTGAGAATTTGCTCTGAGTTTCAAGACAGAATTTGACTTGGGCTTTTGAAAAATGATAGAATGTTTGAGATTTTAAGGGGAGGATTATTGTGTCTCAGTTTTATGTAGGATAGCTATATTAGGTTGAATTATGAACTTCTATTTTTATTTGAAGATTACGTATGGCTAAAAGAAATGTGTTTGAGTATGGAACAGACAAAAGTTAGAATTTGTGAGTGATGTGTCAAGTTGATTAGCTTTGGGATTCATCTGGAGGATTGTTAAAGCACACATCTAGGTGTATCTGAGGGGTCATGGAGGTATGGCCTGTGGTTTTCTAATATCTTGCCCCTTCCTATCTTCTATTGTTTTCCTTCCTTGCTCTACCAAACCCTTCTGCCATGTTTCTGTCTTGTAGCTTGTACACCATGAATTGAATCCCCTAAAACATAAACCAAATTTAACCTTTCCTCTTTTAGTTTTGAGTATCAGGTACTGTGTCCAGTAGTAAGAAAGTTGACTAAAACAGTATTAATCTGTATTCTGGATGGAGGATATTCTTGGCAAATGGATAATGCCTGAAAGATGTTTTATACTTGTAGTTGTGTTCTGTTTTTTAATGTGATAGCTATGAATATAAATGAACTGGGTTTTTATAAAGATTGTTAAGATATACTTTTGTTATGTGTGTGCTTTTCTGTGTCTGATATATTTCAATACACTACTTTTCAACATGTGTGAGAAGTAGTGAAGGTCATAGCAAAGAAATATGTTGTACATTGAAAAAAATTTTGGGCAAAGAAAGCAAGCTTTAAAAAAGATGATAGTATTTTCCACTTCATACATGTTGTGGAAACATGTATTTTTCACTTTGTATTCATAACAAAATTATTGATTGCTACCACATGGCATGATTTTCTTCAAATAATATATTTAATGAAAATAATAGTCAAAATAAAACAGTTCGGGCCTGGATAGCTCAGCATTCTAAGTGCCTGTTGGGCAAGCACAAGGACTTGGGTTCCATCCCCAATAATACATGTTGTGTTGGCCCCAGGGACCAAGCCTGGGGCTCAGCTGGCCACCAAAACCAGGCATAGTGGTACATACTTGTCATCCCAGTGCTGAGAGAGGCTGATACAGGAAGATCACTGCTATTCTGATATGTGCCCAATAAATGAATAAATGAATGAAATGAAATATTTCTTTTTCTGTCCCATTAGGTAATTTTCTTGTATGATGAAGACAAAATTTAAAAAAAAAAGAAAAAATAACTTTACTGGTTTCCTAAAGTGACTATGTTTTTAATATTTATGTTTCACTATTAACTTGTATAGTCTTTCAAACAACCATATACTAAATGTTAAGTGAACATGTCAGATCACCATCTGCAATTCATGGGCAGGCCAAGAATACAATGACACACTTATCCTAGATTTCTTTGATTTTAAAAGGAGTTTAGAAAGTAAGCTTTTGAAGTAAGCTTTTCAGCTAACAAAATCCAATTTTACATAGCCTTTAAACTTTGTGAAACTTTTTCCTTATTAGGAGTGTAAGAATTTTTCTAACATATTTCCCCGTGTAGTAACAAACATTATTTAGATAGTATAATGGAAATCAACAAGTAAAATGATTAATACTTTCAGCAATTTGAGATGGTCCTGTATATTATGTGATTGATAGGTAGGTAGGTAGGCAGGTAGGTAGATAGATAGATAGATAGTATTTTCTGGGAAATTAATACAAAAACAAGACAAAATTTTAGCTTTTATATATGAGCCATATGAATATGCCTATAATCCCAGTACTCCGGAAGCTGAGGCAGGGGGATCATTGTGAGTTTGAGACCATGTAGGGCTATAAAGTGAACTCAATGCTAGCCTGAACTTCATAGTGAGACCCTGTCTTAAATAGACAAAAATAAAATAAAATAAAGTCCAAACTAGCATCTCTTCCTCAGTTAAACTTGATTTTCAAATTAATTTAAACAAAATTTTTTTTAAATGTGAGCCATATTTTCTCTTCTTGCAATCCTGTATCAACTTCTCCAGATTCAATGACCTCAGTATAAAATATTCATTTCTGTACTTAGCAATAGCAAGAATGTATTTAACAACATGGTTGATCCTAAAAACAAGTGAGTCATTCACAATGTTTTAAATATTTTCTACGACCACTTTGGGCTCATTCTGTACTTGTTTTCTACCTTGATTTGTCTTATAGGAGGCTGACTTTTCTGGCCTGAAACAGTAATCCTTTAGGCTCTGGCTTACAATTGTGTGCCAGTGAAAGTCACTGGCAGAGGATCATGAGATGAGAAGAGAATATACCTGGGCTTTTATTCTTTTTCCTCTTAAAGCCATCTTTATATTCCTTAGTTTTTGATAACTACCTTATCTCCATCCCCTTCATGCTTAGACAGCTGTATGTAATCCTCAGCCTCTAAGGAAGAAATACTGTTTGCTACCATTGTTAGAGCTGAGTTACTTCATTATCCCTGGTTGATTTTCTACCTTTGTCTACACTCTTGAAAATAATACTGTTGTTAAATTCTACTTGCTTATCATGAGATTGCCATCTATCCAGCCATAATCTAAATGATATGTTAGAGTACTTTTCCTGTGTGTGGTTTGAATTTATATTTATTACTTTCCTGCAGCTCTCACAAAACATTTAGAATTGGTAAATTATAAATAACAGAAATTTAATGCACAGAGTTCTGAAGGCATGGAATTGAAGGTCAAAACATTGGTGGATTTAATGCGAATGAGGACCTATTTCTAAGATTCCTGTATTATTACATAGTAAAAGGGCAAAGGGTTTCTACAAACCTAATTTACAAAAAACATTTATTCCGTTTATGAGGGCTGTTCCACCTCTTAATATCATCACATTGAAGATTATATTTCAAAACACAAATTTTGAAGGGGCAAAAGTGTTCACTGCTGTTTTTTTGTGGGTTTTTTTTTTGTTGTTGTTGTTCAGAAATTTATTGAGAGTTCTGCAATACTGTAGAAAAAGTTGTACCAGCAATGGTGACATGGCTCATGGCTTTGATGTCACCTAACACTGCTGTTTGGCTTTGCTTTCTATACTACATTATGCCAATCCTGCTCTTCAGGACATAGCTCAAGTGTTACCTCCTCTGAAATACAGGCTTTGGAATCTAAAGCTTCTGCATCTGAAACTCCCATTTCCCACATATTGACTTTGAGTAGGTTTCTTCATGAGTTTACTTTTTTTGTCAAATAGAGAAAATGTCCTCCTCCCAAGTTTCTGTAGTGGTTAAATATGTTTATAATTTTGAATGGCCATGTCATTATATAGGGTATTGATAAATGTTAGATTTTTTTTTTTTTTTTTTTTTTGCGAAACTGGGGATTGAACTCAGATCCTTGCATTTGCCAGTCAAGCACTTATCCTACTGAGCCATCTCCCGGCCCCTGATTTTTTTCTTTTGTCTTCTCCTGTATTAAACTTTGCCCTGTTTTTCTTTCTTTCTTTTTTCACTGCCATGCATTTACTTGCATGTTGCTTTGCATTTGTTTTCTTATTTGTCACTTTACTCTAAATGTCTGGTCTTTCTGAATCTACTCTGCATTCCTTAGTGTAGTGTGTAACAAAATAATGGGAAACTGAAAAAAAATTTGTGCATATAAACTTTTCCTCATAACTGCGAAATATTATGGTTTGTATTTAGGTCTTCTCTAAAAACCTCTTGCTTTCACAGGCCGGGCTTTTGGAAGGTGACTACATTATGGAGTAATATAGCTGACTTGTTGTTAGAGGTAGGATCTGATCAAAAGAGCCAGCTGGACATGGCCTAGAAGGACATATCTTCCTCCTTACCTTCTTTCTCACTGTTTCTTTATCTAAGTCTGCCATTTCTGACCAAAACTTCTGAGCTGAGAGCTGAGATGAACCTCGCCTCCTTTAAACTATAGATTTCAGCTATTTTGTCCCAGCGATAAGGAAAATGATTAAGACCAAGGAAAATATATAATTTCTCTTATTTTTTAACTGAGGCTTAAAGAAACTAAACTGTTCAAAGATCACAGGGCTAAATCATAAAATATGACTTAATCTTATGGTCAGATTTTAATTCCCATCCTTTTTCTGTTATACTATAAGGCTCTTTTCTAGTCTTAAAATAGTTTACCTTTTTTGTACTTTTTTTCATTCATGTTATTAAGAATCAATCTCTAAATTTTATTTAATCACCTGGTTATTTTTCCTTATTCTCTAATCTGTCTTCATTAATTTTTTTGTGATTTTTATCTCCTTGAAAGGTTTTCTTCAGAGACAACATAATAAAAACTTTAAAATTATTATAATGGAAACACAGGAAACCAGCATGTATGTTTTGAATTAATGTACTTATAAGTGATCTTTGTTTCTCTTTTAGTCATATGCTTGGCTGTTCTCTTTGCATTCTGTGTTTATAGTCAGACATTTGCCAATATTAGGCAACACAGGAGTTCTTATGGAAGAACATGGTATCACAGAAGTAACAATAGTATCAGTACACTCCTTGTCTGGCTTTGAATCTAAGGCTCACCATGTACTGTGTAACAGACAAATTAAACTTGTTTTTTAATGTTCATATTCCTTATTTATAAAATGATGGTGTTAAAATAGTGTGAGTAGGATAGGTCAGTGAGGATATCTGCATTACAGAGTTCTTGCTAAAATTAAATATGATAGTATGTTAAATATATGTATTTTAAAATGGTCATTTTTGGTGCCACTAGTAAATTTTATATCAATAGTAGGGCTCAAAGGAGTCCTATTTTTTAAATCTGTGCTCAAGGTACTAGATGCATTCATTAAGTGATGAACAGAATAGCTACTATATTTGGAGTTTGGTTAGGCCATTGCCAAATGTGTCAAAAAGCACAGCATCCCAGAGGTGCCCAGTGTGGAAAATCTCCTTTATTCTCTCTGCTTGGTTCTCTTTATGATCCACAATAGATTTGGTGGTGCCTGTGGCTAAGTATTTTGAGGCAATTGGTAGGATTAAGTTTCTCCATTCATCACTGCAGGGTATAGCCTGGATGGACCTCGTAACAATGCAGTCTTCCTCTCATGCAGTTTAAGACTTACCTGACAACTTTTCAAGGCTCTCTAGATCCCCTTTACAAACAACATTCTATGCTAAAAGAGTTGTCATGGGAGAGAATTTCTTGTTCCAGTTGTTTTCTAATTATTTTATTAAGTAAAAAAAAATAGAATAGGATTGGGAAGCATAATAAGAAAAAGATTAAAAATAGATTTGTATATTTAACAAGTATAGACAGTGCATCAGAATGGGCAATGTATTTCCATATCCCAGATCTTTATTCCTGTTGATTTTTCCAATTTTCTTTCTCTGCCTAGGAATTGTTACTACTCTTTTAAGAACTAATTCACTCTGTGTGTGTGTGTGTGTGTGTGTGTGTGTGTGTGTGTGTGTATTTTTTCCCATAGAATGTGAATCCCTGGGTGGCAAGCCATTTTTATCTGCCCCACTAACACTGAGCCTGGCACATGAAAGGTATTTGACAAATGAAAATATCTAACCCGATGTTTTTAAAACATCAAAAGAAAGTCTCAATTTTCCCATGTAAATCAACCATAATGTCTAGTGTTTTCCTAAAAGACTTTATGGAGATCCAGTTACATGTTTATTTTGTTCAAAATACACAATCAAAAGCAATAAACAACCATGCTAAATTTTTGAAGTGCCAAGGGAGTGTAGAGAGCAGAAATATTACATAGACTGGAGAAGTAGAGCCAAATGAGTTCTGAAAGTGATCAGGCCTTTCATAGTGCATGACACTTCTTCCCCTTTAGACATTAGTGAGATACAGCTGATCTTGACCTTAAGAAGAACACAGTCCTGCTGTAGATTAAAGCCATACTGAAAAGTAGGCTATATTTAAATCTGTGTGTAATTAAATTCTGAAAAAAGAGTAGAGTAGTAGTAGTGTAGAAGGAGAGTTAATGATTGCCTGAGCTAGAGAGGCCAGAAAATGCCTCCTAGAACAAAGCTTTAAAGGATACTCAGGAATTCTAGTGCAGAAAATTCCAGGTGAAGAGAAGCGGACATGCAAAGGAATGTTGGTGAATGTGCAATGTTGTAAGAACTATGCAATGACTTACCTTTAAAAAATTTATCTAATAAAGCAATAGAAAATGTAAAATAAAAGTTTAGTGGAAGACTGAGCACTGAACTCATGTAGATATATTTTGAGTTTAACCTAAATAGCAGCCTTTTGAGAGATAAATGAGTAAGTTTATCAGTATGAATTTTCTTGCTGGTATCATACTGTTTAGGAAAAGGCAGGCCAGACCACAGGGGAGAAGTGTAATTCTACACCCTTTCTTAAGGGCATAATGTTTGTTAGGGGGATGAGGACTGTTGACATATTATTAGGTAGAGTTCATAATAATCTTTACTTTTTAGTACAGGATAGCAAGAGAAAATATCCTTTAAACTGAATTTTAGAGTAGAAATAGGAATTTAGGCTAAAAAATTTTGTGCCTAACATATAGTAGTTGGTGAAACAGATGATGGTAAAAGAATATGAAATGGGTAGGAAGGACCAGAGATCATAGCTCTACACTGTCTTTCCTTCTATGACTCCAGGAATGTAATAGATTGATCAGGTATTGCCAATCTTTTAAAATGAAGAGATATAGAAAATAAATTAAAGCCCCTGGGTCAACCACATTCGCAGGTTGTTTGTATTCAGAAATTTATTCATCAGAATCTTGATTCATGTGCTTTGTGTGAGCTCAGATATGTGACTTCACTTAGCTGAACTTTGTTTCCTGATACATAAAATTGTAAGGATAATAATGAATTTGAAGACTTGTTCTGAGAATTAAACAAATTTGTATACAACTTGATTTTCAAAGATTTGTTCTCCTACACAGGAGAAATAAAAGACAGAACCTAAACCAGTCCAGTCAAAGGGAGTCTTCAAGACTAAGGTAGCTTTAGGCCATATCTCTGTACTATTATCATCCAAGCACTGTAAACAGGCTAAGAACCAACATAAATAGGACCCTGTAAATATAGATCAAAACATCCTCATTGACTGTCAAAAATAAGATTGCAGCAGCATTAAGGCACCCAGATGAAACACACCAGCACTTACCCACAGCGAAATCTATAAAGTGCTTTCGATTGCTCAGGGGATCTTTAGATATAGCATCATTTTCTGTATCTTATGGATGACTTGGCCACCTCTGCTATGAATTTTTCATGAATCCCCTGACCCAGCAGCTCTTGCCTGTGGAGAGAGTAATACAGTATTGATTTCAGAGTTAGGTTTCTGCCTTTTTCACCACAACAAGATTTTTGTAGCCTAGAAACCTCAATCCCCTATTACTCATTAGAGACTAGCGCAACTTTTCTTAGATCTGGAATTCAAGAGGCGAACCATTTAGCTACTAGTGTAAAAAATAGCCTTTATAGTGGAATTTTAACTGATCTCAATAATGAGAGTAGCTGTTAATAAAAACTTCCCTAATTGAACCAGTAGAGGTAGGATTATAGAGAATCCCAGGAAGAGATTAGTCTCCTTTGTCTCTCTCACAATTAGAATGTTTTCCTAGATACCTGAATGAACTTATTAAAAATATACCAGAGGCTAAAAAAGAAAAAAAAATAAGTCCAACAGGGAAATGCAGTTCACCTTTTAGTATTTTTTTTTTGTATAATTTTTGGAATAGATGTCTAGGTGATTCTTATTTTCACTGGTCCTTGGTCATATAAGAGAAATGAAAGGAGGTCATGCTGTTGGTGGTTTTTATTTAAACTGCTTTTAAGAAATCAAAAAATCTATATCTTACATCCTGTGAAAACTCATTCTTGCCATTGCCATGGTAACAAGACTTTTAAAAGGGAGTTAACTGAAATTTAGCTGCATATATTATTTCTTTGTGATTCATACTTTATATAAATGCAAATGTCATATTAATACATGTTTTACCTTAATATTTTATACCACCATTTAGTCTTAATTAAGCTAATATTTTCCTTAATTAAATTTTGTTCTTCTTTGAATGTTTTTTCTTCTCCCCTGCTCCTTGATCCCCTTTTCTGTGGACTCATCAAACTATCAAACTGTGCATTTCGACTGGCTGACATGCAATTTAGTGAACTGTCACACAGGAGATCAATTGTCTCAATCTAAGACCTCAACAAAAGATTTTTGGAATACTATTTGTTCTGCCTAGAAATTCAGCTAGTCCATCACTC
The DNA here is from genome assembly GCA_002564305.1 of Octomys mimax. Taxonomy (NCBI): domain Eukaryota; kingdom Metazoa; phylum Chordata; class Mammalia; order Rodentia; family Octodontidae; genus Octomys; species Octomys mimax. The sequence goes on from NDGM011032081.1 coordinate 11,354, forward strand.
CAGTAGAATATTAATACCTCCTGCTTTCACTTGTTTGTTTTCTCAGTATTTGGCTCTCTCATAAGACTGAGCAGCTGTGCATCTGATGGGGAAAACATAACCAGTGCATCCTAAAGTGAAAGGCAGACTTTACTACATCTTAGCTTTGTGTCCTTGGACAAGTCCTTTACCATAGGATTTTGACAGAGTCCTTTTCACATAAAATGTTCTCTTAGGTTCTACAGAGAAATAATATTTTTGTCACAGGGCTTTTATGAGAATTAAATGCAGCAATGTTTGTAAAGTACTTGGTGCAGCACTTGATACAAGATACATGATCAACAAATAATACTATTATCATTTTATTGTTATAATAATGATTAAGAAAGTAAGAGAAAACCTTATTTACTGATAGGTCTGTATTTGTATAGATTTGAGTACCTTCTAGGAAAGAAGACTGAAACTCTAAGTATAGCATTCCTGAGATGACAGCTTTTATTTTTGTGCTTCATAGAGTCAAAGGAAATACAAGTAAACAGGAAGGGGAATGTAGAAGAGAAAGCAGTGAGAGCTAGTGAGATAGGGGAAGGCCCAGCGATGCCTAACAGAACCCATTCTCACAACCCCCATATATTTTGTATAATTGAACAAGTTGATAAAATGGTTTGCATAAGAGAAGTATTTTGATGTGTGTGAAAGAAAAGTAGTTAAGGGCTGAATTTTGTACTCTTATTGAAGTAGATTAGATAGAAGTATGCCTTGCTGACACAGTGCTTGAAATAAGGGGACACTGTGAAGGACTCAATCCTCTGAGAATTGAGAGAAAAGGTAATATAATATATATGTATATTACCTAGTCTGACACCTCAGGTAATATGCTGGGGGGGATGTTGTTCAATCTGTTTAATCCTTAAGAGCAAAAAAAATGCTACAGTGAACATTGGAATTACATAATGATAATGGAAGCCATTTTTTGGATAATTTTATTGGTATATTTTAGACATATTAATCAGCAATTCATCATAGGGAATTTCCACCTGTGCATAATATGTCTTGATTCTTTTTTTCCCCTGAATCCTCTCCACTCTCCCTCAACTCCTTTTGCCCTCCTTATGTACAGAAGTTTTGTTTCCATTTATATACTTCTATTCCTTTTTTTCTTTTTCCTTCCTTCTTTTCTCACTCTCCTTTTCTTATTCCCTTTACCATTTGATATTTTCTTCCCATTTCACAATATTTATTATACATTTTAATCATTATTTACACTTCCAGTTCCTCACATCAGAGAAGCAATATATTTAAACATGTGTGTCCACTTTATTTCACTGAAGACTATGGCCTTTAGATGCATCCATTTACCTATAATTGCCTCCAGTTTATTCTTTATGGCAGAGTAGTATAGCATTCTATGAGAAGACCATATCTTTGTCTATTCTTTTGTTGATGGGTTTTTGAGATGTTTCCATGACTTAGCTATTACAAACTGTACTGCTATAAATATGGGTGCACTTATATAACTGTGGTCTGATGCCTTTAATCCTTTCAAGAAGATACCACAAGAGGGGGCCAGGGAGACGACTGGGGCCTGGGAGATGGCTCAGTAGAATAAGCACTTGTCTGGCAAGCACAAGGGCCTGAGTACAATACCCAGTTCTGAAAAAAAAAAAGATACCAACAAGGGAAATGCCTGGGTCAAATGAACTTCTAGTTTTAGTTTTTTTGAGTAATCTCCACACTGATTTCCATGGTGCTTGTACCACCAGTCTACATTCCTACATTCCTACTAACAGTGGAAAAGGGTTTGTTTTCTTTACTCTCCTCCCAGCATTAATTTTTGCTTTGATCTTTATAATTTATGACCTAATACAAGCTTTGGACTTGGCTTGTTCTTATTTTTCTAGAAGGTGGAGGTTCAACTTTAGGTTTTTTATTTCAGTTTGCTCTGTTTTTCTAATGTGGGCATTCAGCACTATGAATTTCCCTCATAGGACTGTAATCATTGTGTCCTATAAGTTCTAGTATATTACATTAGCATTATCATTTGATTGCAGAAACTGTGTAATTTCTTCTTTGGTTCCATATGTCACCTATTGGCTGTTCAGGAGTGTTAACTTCCATGTGTTTATGGAATTTTTGTGGTTCTTTTGCCATTGATTTCCAGTTTCACCATACTATGGTCTGATAATATGCATGAGATAATTTCAATTTCTTTGCATTCACTCAAGCATTTTTTATGAGGTATTATGTGATCTATTTTGGAGAATGTCCTTGTGCAGCTAAGAAGAATGTCTCTACTGATGCTGCGGGTGAAACACTCTATAGACATCTAGTAAGTCCATTTGTTCAAGTATTTGGCTCAGTTCTGATATTTCTTTGTTCATCTTGTCCTATTTATCTGTCTATTTGTGTTAGTGGTATACTGATGTCCCACATTATGGTTGTTGTAGTGTTTATTTGACTTTCATATCCATATGTATATATATTTTTTGTTTGTTTGTTTTTTTATTTTAGGGAAGGATGTACAGGGTGTTCAGGGTATCAGTACTAGATCAGGCTCATAGTGATCCACCTGTTTACAGCCTCCCAAGAGCTGGGATTACAGGTGTGTGCCACCACACCCAGTCTCAATTGCCCTCTCAGCATGCCCTGGGGGCGGGGCCTGCATGGCAGACCCAGGGATTGAATGATATTTCTTTTATATAGTTTTTTACACTGGTATTTAAGATATCTTCTATATATCTATATCTGTATTATCTATATTTATCTATGATTATTATCTCTTCCTTTCTTGAGTGTTTCTTTGAGAAGTATGTAGTAACTTTGTCATCTCTCTTGCTCAGTCTTGGCTTGAAATCCACTAGATCTGCAAATAGAATAGCTACTCCTGCTTTTTGGGGGTGGGTTTCTGTCACATGAAGTACTATTTTCTGTTCTTTAACTATGACAGCCATTTTCACTGGCTTGCCTTCACAGACCTTAAAGGATGCTCTGTGGGAGCAACTTTTTATAGAAAAAAATGTTTTCTTTTTTTAAAGTCAGACATTTCCATTTTTTTCCCTTTCAGAACATCTTAGTCTGTAAAGTTGAGAGCAGTTAATGCTCAATTTTTTTCTCCTTTTTAATTTCTTATAGTTTTTTTGAACTAATTTTACATACTTATATATGATAATTCAAATAACTAATTTGAAGAAAACATTATGCAATATAACAACCAATGTTGAATTCCTTTTATTTTATTTAGTAAAATTCTGTATAATTTCTAATTTTTTACTATTTTTTATTCATATATATATATTACTATGTGTTATACATTTTAGGCAAGATAATTAAAAAGGGCATGGATAGGTGTATAGAATTTCTAATTTTAGTTCTTTAAGACATCTTCATACTGATTTGCATAGTGATTGTACTAGTTTAGATACTCACCAACTATGTAGGAGAGTTCTTTTTTTAACCACAGCTTTACCAGCATTTGTTATTTTTCCAGTATTGAGATGATTGCCATTCTTTGTAGTATAAGATTAAATCTAAGTGTTGTTTCATTTTATATTTCTCTTATGGCCATAGATTCTGAACATAATTTCATATATATTTTGACTATTTGTACTTTTTCTTCCATGAAGTGTCTATTTCACATGCTTATTTCGTGATTCAGTCTTCTATGTCGTCTAATATTTTCGAGCTCTTCATATGTTTTAGGTATTAGTTCTCTGAGTAAAAGCTAGTTAACTTATTCCATTCTGTAGATTTTTATCATCAGTAATTGTTAAGCAGAATAACTTTGCTAAGCAGAAGCCTTTTAATTTGATGTAATTTCATTTGTTGATTTTTGCTGTTACTTCCTGTGCAATTGAAGTTCTTTATAAAAAACATTCTCTACACCTGTGATTTGAAGTGTTCTACTTGCTTTGTTTTCCTGTAGGATCCATGTTTCTGTTTTAATGTCTAGATCTTTGATCAATTTTATTTTTAATTTTAATTTAGAATACAGTGTGAGATGTGGGCTCAGTTCCAGACTTCTGCTGACAGTTATCCAGTCTTCCCAGCACGACTTTTTGAGTAGGCTGTTTTTCTTCCAGCATATGCTTTTGTTTCCTGTGTCACAATTCAAATAACTGAGTATGTCTGGGGGTGCTTATCTTCTGTTTTGTTTCATTGAACCACATATCTGATTTTATTTAAGTTCTAAGTTTTCTTAATTATTGTTGCTTTGCAGTATAGTTTAAGATCAGGTATTGTGATGCCTCCTGCTTTGCTCTTGTGATGCAAGATTAGGTACATAATCTTGAGGGAAGATTCTTGGTTATGTTTTCGGTCCTCTCATTCTTCATTTCTAAAATTACATAGTGATTGTGAACTTCAAGACTTTTTGTAAGAATTAAATGAATAATGCCTTTGAAGCCCCTCAGCCTAAGACTGACCTTATAAAAGTTTATTCTATTTTCCTTCATCTGGACTTTGACAATTACTTCCTGAATATAGATGATGGCAATCTCCTGCCTGTACACTTTTTAGAGCAACTGTAGCAGGCCTATCCTATGTTGGAGCTGGGGGAGACATAGTTCCATTTCACAGGTCACATTGCTTTGTAGTTTAGTCATATTTATTGGGCTCAGTCCAACTAGTTGGATGTTCTAATCTCCCTGTCTTCTGAGCTTTCTCTAATGCAACTCCTTCTGTTCGAGTGGTTCTCCTTTTCCTCCTCCTTCTCTTCCTCCTCATCCTCTTACTTCGTCTTTTCTTGGCATGTTTTAACTGGTATACAAAGTGTACAACTTGAGATGACTCTTCTTCTGAGGAAAGTATCTAAGAGAGGATCTCATTTTAAAAAACTCCCAAAAAAGGTCACAATTCAGATCCAGCCCTAGCCCAACCCAGTGAATGTGTGGGAGAGCTTCCGGCTACCCTGTGCCTGCAAGACCTGTCCGGTCCAAACTCAGGCATGCAGCATGAGTGAGACTTTCTTCTGTGCCCTTGGGACCCCTCCCACCACTCCACAACACCCCGCCCCCAACTGCTGAGTGAGTGAGAACTTCTGCTTCATTTTGGGGACCCCCGATCCAGCCCTAAGCCAGGCCCTGTGAGTGTGTGGGAGAGCTTCCCCTCTCCCCTACTCCCCACTGTCCCCTTCAGACTCAGCACAGGCCTGGCATACAGGCCATGGGTGAAACTCTGCAGCTGCAGTCCCTGCAGAGAGATTAGGGGACAGAACCACCCAGCTAGTGCAGGAGCAGAACATCTTGCCAGAGGGGCACAAGAGGTTCACACCCAAGGGCTACAACAGGAAGGAGCTGAGCACATCAGCCAGACCCAAGCCAGGCACAACTGTATGAATTCAAACTTTGTAGATCTGCACCTGAATTTCAGTAGGTGGTAAGGTTATAAATGAGCAAAAGCTCTACAACAAAGGTCAGAAGACAGTGCTATACAAAATGACAATGAGAAGAAGCAAA
>NDGM011032089.1:0-11901 GCA_002564305.1 Octomys mimax
TTTATGTCATAATCCAATTTGATGGGTTTTTCTTCCCCTGCATTACTTCATGTGGGAATTTTTGTTTTGACTCTATTGATCTGTCTGGTTATTATGTTGGGCTATATGGCTGGCTCCACGTCACACTGGTAGGATGGAGAGGCTCAGTGAACCGCTGTATGTGTTTTGAGGTTTCACTTGCTAGTAGACACCATTAACTTCATCTCTTTTGAGCTGTCAGTTTTTAAAGCCACTGCTTACTTATAAAGTATTTGGGTTTTTACCTCACATTCAAAAAGCTATCTGTCTTCTCTACCTATAGTTCTACTTTATGAATGCAACAGTCAAAATAGCAACTTCCATTTATTAAGTGTTTGTAAATGCCAGTCTGTGTAAGTGCTCTAGGTACATTATCTTACAATTATTATTTTTTTGTTATGGAGAAGTACATGCAGCCACCACTCAATATCTCTGGGAAATTATGTATAGGACCCCTGAAGGTACTCAGATCTGCAGATGCTTGAGTCCTTATATACTATGACCTTATTATTTGCATATTGCGTGCACATACCTCCCATAATCTTTAATTGATATCTAGTTTATTTATAATTCCAAACATCCTAGAAACTCTAAATAAAGAGTTGTTATACTATAGTATACTATAGTTGTGTTTACGGAATAGTGATAATGAAAAACCTGCACATGGTCAGTATTGACACAGCTTTTTTTCTAAATATTTTGATCCACAGTTTGGATGTGGCACCTGCAGATACACAGGGCTGTACTATTATTATCCATAGTTTTCAGGTGAGAAACGACAGGCCCAGAAAAGCTCAATCTTACAATTAGCACATTTGCACTTCAAGCTTAACTTAAAAACCATAGCTGAGCACAATAGTTCATGCCCATAATCTGATTACTTCAGCCTAAAATGGGAAGATTATAAGTTTGAGCCCCCCACCCAAGCAACATAGCTGGATTTTTTTTTTTCAGCTAAAACATCTCCAATTCCTTCTGGGAGCCTGTTTGGGCCCATTTGACCCACATGTGACCCATATCTGCCCATGAAAGTGTTATTTAGTCCTCAGACCCACATGTATCTTTATAGAGAGCATCTTCAATATCTCTCCTTCATTTATTTCATCAGCACTGTCTTGTGTAGTTTCTATTTTTCTGTTTTTCCCCTCTTTTTCTCTGCATGTCTGCATCAGATCTGGACCAGGTTACACTCATAGAATTCTTTTTGGCTAGGACAAGAAACCTTCCAGTCTCAGCCATCATTTAGTAGTCTGAAGAACTATGAGCTCAGGACAACTTAGTGGATGGTCAAGGAATCCTGTTCAATCTGGAAAATCAGGTTCTCCCATTACCAAGTAGAGCCAAGATCTAAGACTATCTAGTAGCTGGACTTCTGGTACTGGTTTGCAGACTTTCTGAATATTACCTATGATTAAAATATACGCACACATGTGTATATTTATGTATACATGTATACATTATATTTATGTTTGCAATTGCTAATTGAACACAGAGCCTTTGCACTGACCTACATACTCAGCCATTTTAAAAATTTCATTTCAGGGCCAGCCAGATAGCTCAGCAGATTAAATCACCTGCTTAGGAAGACTAAGAGATTGGGTTCAATCCCTGTAGTTCAGTGTTGGCCCTGCCCCTGGGACACACTGAGACTGTGGTTCAGACGGCATGGTAGCGCGTACCCATAATCCCAGCACTTGGGAAGCTGGAAACAGGCGGATCACTATGAGTCCGATCTGTGTAGTGACACCCTGTAGATCTTGTACTAAAAAATACATTAAAAAAAAAGAAATAAAATTTCATTTCATTTCAAGACAGGGTCTATTCAGTCACTAAGTTGTGCAAGCTGGGCCCAGATTTGCGATCCTTTTGCCTCAGCTCCCCAGAGTGCTGAAATTACAGATGCACACTACTGGACACAGCCGCGTGTATAGTCTTTGATAAATTCTCAAGTGTCCTGAGTCTTTTCATTTCAGATATCTGTAAGGCTGGTAAAATTACGTTCTGACAGATGCTTGTGGCATTTAAAATGTCTTAATCCAAGCTCTGGGTTGTTGTTCAGCTCCTAGCTATGTGAATCAGTGCTCAGCTGCAGAAGTCAGTGACACTGATGGTGACCCTTATTGCTATCTGAGCCTAGTTACCTCCGGGGTTTGAGTGCCAGTTATGAGAAAACAATTCCTAGTAATTGTCACTGGCTCAAAGGCCTTTTTCTATTCAGTCTTTTTTCCCCCTAAAGGGAAATGTTCAATTTAATCTGTCCTTCTTTCTTCTCCCTGGCGACTTATGAAGAGTGTTTAGAAAGAAATTGGGAAGGCTCAAGACTCACGTTCTTTCTTTCTTTTTCTTTTTCTTTTGATTTTTATTAGTGTTGCATTTGGTACAGGGTCTTGCTATGCACCTCAGACTCATAGCGATCCTCCTGTCTCAGCTTCCCTAGGACTAGTATCACAGGCATGCACCACCACACCTGGTTTGGTTTTAGTGGCTGGCATGGCACTCTTGGGGGTAGTTGCTTAGACTGCTGAGCTTTCTTCCCAGCCCTCAAGTTCTTTCTTTCTTCTCCTTTGGGCTCCATATAGCTTTGATCGTATCCCTGAGGAAGAAAAACAAACAGAAGAAGCAGAATTTCCATACACGCAGGGTGAGAAAGAGATGTAAGTTTCGCAACAAATTAAAACTGCATCCAAAAGCAGTAATGATCCCACCTGTTACAGCACAAAAGCCTGAGGGGCTCAGCCTCTCCAGGGTTAGTCCTCTTTCTTTGGCTAGCCAGAATTTTCAGGCCTAGGTGCGACAGGAGCAAGATGATGTTTCCTACTTTATCAACCTCATTTTTGTTTTATATTCTATCTGCATCCTATGATGGAGAAAGCTAGAGGGGGAAGTAAAGAGACCTTAGTTGAAGGTTAGGTCTTTATTATTAGGGGTTTCATTCATACCTTTTTTTTTCTCAAGCAGAGATTCTGGTGAGGGTTATAAAGCAAAAATAGACTTGAGGACAGAAAAGTAGAAGGACCTGTGTCTCTTTTCTTAGGCACATCTTTGCAAAGATCTTGACCTCAGAAATCCACCATGGTGTATATGGATGCCAAGAGTTGGTCCTGGCCTTGGTGAAATTTGAGCGTGTGATTATTTTTTAGTGAAGGTGGGCGTGTACTGAAATCAAACACAGTGAAATTTGGACCCCTTGTGGAGTACCAGCGTGTTTGTTTGAATTGGCTTCTCTACCTACTCTGCTGCTACCCTTACTGATACCATCAGCCTGATTTGTGTACAAGAGCATGAAATGTCTGGGGGCTGTGTCCAGACAAATTTCACTGAGACAGCATCATAGATTTCCTTCATTATGAGTAGGAAAGCAGCATATGCTTCCTGAGAAAGCAGGCATGACACAGAGCACAGACAGCCATGGAAACTCGGTGCTTCGGAGTATGGGACAATTAGCAACAAGCTAAGTGGCCCAACATTAGAAGATAGAGCTGAAATAATGCTCTGTGATCATCATTCTATGCTCTAATCAGTTCTAGGATCTGTGCCCCAACCCTGTGCCTTGGCAGTATAAAATATGTGTGCAATGAGATAAAGTCCCAGGGAAAGGGAGAAGTCAGGGTGGACGGGGTGACATTTTTTTCTTTTCAGCTCATAATAGAAATTAAATTCATTTATATGAAAATTAAGTAAAGTATATATTTTCCTCTTAACATATTTTTAGATTGAATGAGTAGTTACAGAAATAGTACAATTTTAATACTTTACCATCTTCTCATAATGAGACAATTTTATGTAACCTTAATACCATCATTAAAACTAAGAAATTAACATTTGTATTATAGTACAGACTTTATTCAAATTTTACTAAACTTTCCACTTATGTACTTTTTTAAATTCTGGGATTATATCTTACTTGGAGTTGTCATGTTTCCTTTATTTACAGTTTTAATTTTTCATGTATCTGACAGTTTTGAAAAATCCTGGTTAATTATTTTGTAGAATGCTCTTCAATTTGGATTTCCCTGATTTTTAAAATTATAATTAGACTGAGGTGTGTTTTGGAAAGCATACCACAGATGCAATGTTCCCTCCTTGGTACAGCATATCACAGATTTTATGATGTTGATCTTTTCTATTATTGATCTTGATTACCTAGACTGTTTCATTAAGATGATGCCCATGAGGTTTTCCATTATAAAATTGCTAATTTTTCTTTTGTAGTGAAGAGAAAACTTGACATTTTCATGTATATGAAATATATGCCCAATTTATTTTTACTCCAAGGAATAATTCAATACAATCATTACTTTATTTTTTCTCAAATTCTTTCAGCTTTGGATAGTCACATCTCTATTCACATCTCTTCAAGGTTGGCTCTACTTCTCATTTCTCTAAAAGTATGTTTCATTTTTAGAGCTGTTTTAGGTTTACAGCGAAATGGAGAAAAAATAGATTTCTCATATTCCCCTTGACTCTTCCCTTGTATAATCTCCCCCATTACCAGTATCTCGCTCCAAGGCAGTGCATTTGTTACAGTCCATTCTACACTGAAACATCATTACCAGCTACAGTCCAGAGTGAATATATTAGACACTCAAAGTCTTGTGCATGTCAGGCAAGTGCTTAACATTCAGCCATACCCCTAGTTCATTTGTGAGGGAAACTTTGTAGTGATAGTTTTGTTGATTCCTGGATGTTACTTTCTAATACTGGGTATTTAATTTGTACTTCAATAATGGCTCATGACCAGACTCCCTAGATTTACTTTCACTGTGAAGAGAAGTGTGTAGGGTGCCTGAGAGGCAGAATGAAGCTGATGGAAGCAACACTGTGATTGTGAAGACGAAAGGAAAACATGGGGTGGTACCTCTCTGTGTCTAGAAAGATTCAGTGGCCACTGGCACAATTCAGAGTAGAGGGATGGGGTACAGTGTGGCAGTGGACCCAGAAGACGATGAAGTTGCAAAGCTCAATAAGAGGAAAATGTAGAACCTTCTAAAATGGAGAGGGTTAATTACCAGAGCAACGTAGAAGGGAATTGATATATGAGAGACAAGAGAAAGAAGTAATGAACTACTCTCCTCTGAAGTCTAAGAGTTATTTTATTAGGTGTAGAAGAATTGAAGATGAAAATAAGGGGATCATGATACTGTTTGTGGAGTGATGAGGTCTGGAATGGGATAAGCATAGACTGAAGAGTTGATTACACAGGGGTGGTAGAGAAAGAGAAATCCAGCAATTCAAGTAGTTATTATTCTGCAATGCTCCTCAGATGAACCTGTGTCAGGCAGGTACCTCAGTACTCATCCACTTGCCCCAAGGTACCCATAACTGAGCTCTTCTGGCACAAGACAGCCTACTCAATGCCTCTAACATGTCAAGACTAACGTTCATATTGTCCAATCCACCTTGAAAGCTATCTCCTTCCACAGTTCCTAGGTAATGTTTACCAAGTTGTTGTGCCTTTTTTAGTATGTTTAGTACAGGGTCTACAGGGCCTACAGGGTCTCACTACACAGCTCAGACTCATAGTGATCCTCCTGTTTTCAGTCTCCCAAGTGCTGTGATTACAGTTGTGTACCACCATGCCCAGTATCAATTGCTGTCTCAGTGTGCCCTGGGAGTGGGTCTGGCACAGCATGCAAAGGATTGAAGCCTGGTCTCTGAGGTCTGCCTAAGCAGGAGCTTTAATCCACTGAGCTATCTGGCCAGCTTTTGTTGTGTCTTTTAAATAAGCAAAAGACATTGCACTATCATCAAATGTTCAAATAAATCCTTTTTGCCCTTAAAAGTACAATGTTGGAGATAACAGTACCATAAAAATGATTTGATAAATGTTTTGTTGGTTAGAAGGAAGTATGTTAATATTTCACAATGATATATAATAAACAGCAATGTTATAAAATACCATCTGAGTTACTTTTTTCTCATTGCTGAACACAAAATAACTAACACCCAATGTTAAAGGAGTGAAGAAAGTTTTATTTAGATCCCAGTCTGTAGATGTTTCAGGCCATAATTGGCTAGCTCTGAGGAAGGGTGGCATGGCAGAGGGGCAACCATTCATGATGTCACAAGATACCAAAAGTAACAAGGAAGGAGGAGGAGGACGAGGAGGAGGAGGAGGAGGAGGAAAAAGAGGAGGAGGAGGAAGAGAAGGAGGAGGAGGAGGAGGAGGAGGAGGAGGAGGAGGAAAGAGAGAGAGAGAGAGACAAGCTTCTTTCTGTTACTTGTACTGTATGCAGGCTACCCACTCTAGGGTGAGTGTAGCACTCACAGCCCTGATCCCAGCATTGGATCCCAGCATTGTGAATCAATCACAAACTCTAGATTTATGCACCTACAAAAAAGGTTAAGACTGCATGAGGATTGTTTCTGGAGTGGTGCGTCCAGACAAAAACCATAATGTCTACATTTATCATAAAAGTAAATTATGTTATCAACATCAATAAGCTAGTACCTGCATTATTAAGTATATAAATAGTAAAAATTAATTTAATTGTTTTAATATTAATGCAAATTATAAAAATATATAGCAAAGAAAGGGAGGGTATACTATACAGAAAAATATCCTATTTTAAGAACTACTGATCCTTTTAGTGTTTACTGTGGGCCAGGAACTATGCTCAGGGTTTTACTTACTGTTATTTATTAACTCAGAATTCTCTCAATAGTGACTATCCAAGGTATACTTAGGATTTCCATTTTTTTTTGAAAAAGCCTTTGAGATTTAGAAATGTTGTATTAGTAAGCAAGAGGATTTAATCCTGTCTGACTGAAGAATGTGTTTCATTAGTCAACTACATCCTTTTTGATCTGAAGGAGTATCTAGTTGAGCTTGCATTGCATTTTTCTTTATGCCCAAATATGTAGTGTGCACATGTTATACACATGTAGATTAGGCTGAATCAAATTGGAAGTGAGAAGGAAGAAAAAATAGGCCAAAGCAGCACAGAAAAAAAAAACTTTTGTGAAACACTTGCCTTCATGGTCTACCACACCTGAGCCCAAAAGAAGGCAAAATTTTCAAGTGAGATTGTGGTAGGGCTTGTGAGGAAGAATATGGAGCCACCATTTCCTTCCCAAAGAGCAGCTAGAGAGGAGAGGGCCACGGCTTAGTGAGCACTGAGATCCACTGTATTTGGGTGTGCAGTCTACGTGAATGGGAGGTGGTGGCAGCAGCACTGAGAGGGGGAAGAGACCCTCCTCAGATGGCTTTGTGATTTGTGAACAGTAACTAAGCTCTGGAATGGGAGAGGAGGAACCTTACAAATGCTATATGCTGATGGAAACTAAGAGAGATGCTGATGAACACAGAGAAAATAACTTAGTAGGCCTACCAGTTGTGTTGGGATGAGAGTCCAACGGGGCAGAGTTGGTTGCAAAATCTACTTGAACTGGTGGGGCAGAAACCAATGAAATTTGATTTATTTGGATGACAGTGGTCCTACCTATTGGTAGAACCCAGAGAAACTCGACCATTCCTGACTAACGTTGATCAATCCCCATTCATAATAAGTGAAGCACCTACTGGAAAATGTGTATTCAGTCTGAAATAGTATGGGTGATAAGGCATTCTATTATTATTTGTGTAATGTAAGTAAAATCACATTTTGTGTTTTCTAGCAGTACCCGCTATTGCATGATAAATTTTCTATATTGTCTCTTTTATTTCATACTGGTAAATTCATTTCCATTTTATACGAGAGAAACCTGATGTCTACGGGGAAAATAGAGTTGTTCAACTCAATAATAACTTTAATAATATCTAATTAAATCTTAAGAAACCATACTAAGCAAGTTTCATGTACTGTTGCTCAGTTCTTAAAATCACTCAGTATTGTTATTATTGTTAGATTAATGAAGAATAAATTAAGATTCAAAAAAAAGTGAATTACTGTAAATTCTTGAAGACCACACAGCTAACAAATTGCTGAATTAGGGCTGAAATCCATATCATTCCTACCTCATTGCTCAAACCTCCTGCTATTCTTGGGGAGGCAGAACTAAACCCAGATTTTATGATTACCTGTAAAATAACCTTCTATCAGTTTTTAACTACAAGCGAGTTTTTCATTGCATATGAAATAACTTTTGTGTATATGAGCTTTCATTAATATGTACCAAAAGGAAGCATATAATTTTCACATGGTTTCACTTCTCATTTCCACTGCTTCCATTAATTTTGAATATCAAAGACTTTGCTTGTCTATACACACTGACAAATGAGCATTCTAGAAAGAGAAAAGGCAACTCTCTGAAAAGGTCTTGGCATATTTTTATCAATAAAAAAATATTTGAGTGAATCATTCAGGGTTTGTGTGCACTGCACACAATAAGGCAAATCAGTGTAACAAGTTAAATTTATGAATTAAAGATCTAGTCATTCAACATCCACCTGTTTGTAAAAGACTTTGGATTCAACATGTATAAAACATTCCCTGTAATCACAAAGAGGAAGTAGGCATTATGGATATAATGAAATGAAATTTAAAATGTTAGAAGTTTAAATATTTGTAAATCATACATCTGATAAAGAGTTAATCAAATATACAGTCATGCTTTGATATACAACTGCTTTGAAACTCCTAGAATTGACACTTGATACATTTTGACATGCAGATTTTGTCCACTTGACATTAGTTTGGTACTCAATGAGCAAGCTTCTGCTTGTCAGTGTCAATTACATTGTGCTTTGTCACCTTTTTGCCCAAAACAATTTGGTACTCATCATTTTTTGGCAGTCACTCAGCTTCCTGGAACTAACAAGCCCCAAGGTACCCCTAACTTACACAAAGATCTCAACTCAGTAGGAAAACATGATTTAAAAGTGGCCATGGACCTGAATAGGGATTTCTGAAAGACACACAACAGCCAATAGGTATATGAAAATATGCTCACCACCATTAGTCATGAACTAAATATAGATTAAATGCTAGGACAAAAGACTAGGCATCTACAACTTAAAGTGGGACCAATTTATGTTGGCTTACCTTTCAGAGGGTTCAGTCTATAGTTGGTTGGCTTGAAGCTTGAAATGCCATCATGAAGGCTATTGTGAAAGGAAAACTGCTCAGCTCAGTGCAGCCAAGAGGCGGTGAAAGAAGAAAAGCACTGGAGCCACCACTCTACCCTTCCAGCTCATGCCCCCAGTGACCTGCCTCTTTGAACTAGTCCTCTTCTCCTAACAGCATAGTTAGCTATGACTTTCTCAATGGGTTGATTGATTGATGAGCATCTCACCCTCATGATCCAATCACATTAGAAACCCTCACCTCTAAACACATGAAAATATTTTTGGGGAGGCATTTAGATCTAAGCTATAACAGATGGCTATTATTAAACATGGACAAATGGTAACAAATTCTGGCAAAGATGTGGAGAAAAGGAATCTTGCACATTGTTGGTGGGAAAGCATTAGATTAGTGTGGCCATTATGGAAAACACTAAAGTTTTTAAAAATTAAAAATAGAACTACCATATCATCATCAATTCCACTACTGGGAATACACTCCAAGGAAATGAAACCAACATGTCAGGGACACACCTGTGCTCCTATATTCATTACAGAATTATTCACAATAGCTGATAAATGGAAACAACCTTAGTGTCCATCAACTAATGACTGGATAAAGAAAATGTGGGGGCCGGGGAGATGGCTCAGTAGAATAAGCGCTTCCCTGGCAAGTGCAAGGGCCCGAGTTCAATCCCTGGTTCTGAAAAAAAAATGTGATACATATTCACAGTGGAATAATGTTTAGGAACTCCTCAATCAAGGTAAAATAGTGGCTACCAAAGCCTAGAGTGGGTGAGAGGTTTCAATAATGTTGGTCAAGGGACATAAAATTTTAGTTAAGAGGAACAAGTTCGAGAGATCTATTATACATCATGATGACTACAGTTAATACATTGTATTCTTGAAAATTGCTAAATGAGTTATAAATATTCTGTCACAAAATGTGGTATTTGAATGACTTGTGTTAATTATCTTAACTTACCCATCTATAACATATATCAAAATATTAAAAAGACCCTTCATAAACATATAAGATCTACTTTCTTGTCAATTAGAATAAATATACATTGGGTACTGTTTGGCACTAGATCTTGAAGATACAGGGAGGATAGTGGAGAGTGGTACCATCTACAATGACTTCAAAGCCCTGTAGTACTCACATGACATGTTTTTCATCCAAGACTCCTCTCAAATCTTCCTCAACTGGAAGTCAACAGCCTAGAGAATGCCAGCACGCTTCTAAAGAATCTCACCAAGAAGCTGTTGAACCAGGACCTCCAACCGGGGAAAGGCAATTATTTCTCTGTGGAAGATGGCTGGCCCACTAGGGTGCTGTAGGAGTTAGTTGAGGGTAAACGTGAACGGCACCAGGCCTAGCAGAATCCTAACCAAAACTAGTGGCTGTGAGGCTGCAAACACAGCATCCAGGAGAAACAGCAGTGGACAAAGACACAGCTCTCATATCTCTGCGGGAGCTAGAATTGTGAGGAGGAGAGGCTCGGCCTCCGTCATAATAGCCTTTATAATTTTCCCTCAGCTGCTGTGTTCATGTCTGATTAAGTATATCATGGAAGAAGTTTTGTGTTAGAGCCCAGCTCTAGACCATTTACCTCACAAATGGTGTTAACCATGGATCTTAGAGTGTTTTGTACCAGTCAAAGGGTAGGGGATATTGGGAAATATTGTTTCCCACACTGTCTTCACTGGTATGACCTTATGTCTTCTTTGGGGCACAGGTGGAAGTGTGCTACATTGCCCTGTCTGTTCTTGCATGCCTAGGTCTCAAGCAATCCTCCTTTCTTAGCCTTTAGTGTAGCTGGGACCACAGGAGCACACCACCATGCCTGCCATGTCTCATTTTATTCTTTTATTTCTGAAGCCAACAGTTGAGTAATAAAGAATGTCTCTTTACTTTCAAAAGAGTTCTGGTGGGGCTGAGGGTAAAGTTCAGTGGTAGAGTGCTAAACTGGGTTGAGAGAAGCAGTCTCTAACCTAGAGTAATAGGGGGTTTATTTAATTTAGATTCTGTTTGATAAGTTAAAAAAGAATTTATATTTTAAAAATATTTTAGTCATCTTTATCTCACTAAATTAAATCTCTAAAAGATCAAATGATTCTTTGATAAAATTCTATAATGGATGAAGACAAAATATAGAACTATATGCGTATATATAATCTTTATATTATTATTTTCTTTAAAATGTATTGCATAACATATTGAGCATAGCTTTCTACTCTATAACAAACTGGAGGGATTTTATGTATCTAAATTTATATTTCCCTCTCTGGCATAGTTGCTTTCAAATCTGTATTAATTTATTCCAGTAATACTACTGTTTCTTAAAACACTTTCAAAACTATCCTCTGTGAATTTCCCCAGAGCCAGTTTATAAGGTTCATAACGTCACAATTCTTCATTATATAGTTCACCTTATTTATCAAACCAAGTCTGAGCTGCCTGTGAATATTTCTGAAAGCCAAGTCAGTGTCTTAGTGTAAAGGTTTGCCCCCTTTGAGAAGACCTAAGGGATTGTGGAGAAAGCTCTGAAAATGTTTCAAGTAATCACCTTTCCAGTGTGCAAATAGCCTGGTGGGCAAATAGACGTTGTGTGGACAGAGTCTGGCCTGCTCTTTCTTTTTTTTAAAAATAATTTTATTGAGGAAAAAGTAGCAATGAGACAGTTTCAAAATGGATTAGTAGGACAGTTTCGATAAATAATACATTACATATCATTGTCTTTTAGTGGTTATTCATAGTACAAGATGCAGACATGATATATTGTCCAAACACTATTAGAACAAATCCTTTTTCCCATAATTTTATTGATAAACAAATAGTAATGAAAAAGTTTCAAATCAAATTGGTAGGACAGTTT
>NDGM011032093.1:0-13843 GCA_002564305.1 Octomys mimax
GCCTCCCCCTTACCCTAAATCTCTCTTTCTAGCCCACGGCTGGAAGTCTTGGGCTGCTGGTTGTCTAAGGTTAACACGGGCTCCTCAGGTGGGGCACTCCGGGCCGTCCTCAGCCTCTGCACTGTTCTGTGGTCAGTGTGACCTTCCGTGGGAGGCACCAGGCATACAGTGTCCTGACTCTCAGACTTTGCCCCTCACGTGGCCGCCCTGGCCAGGGGTAGGGTGCACGCCTGCAGCCAGCCCATATAACCCTCCAGTCTGCCTTTGCTTCCAGCCTTGGGACTAATTACTCCATTTATTTGAGCCTCGGTTTAATCTTCTTTTGAATCTTCTTAAAATTTGGGTTTAATACCCTAAAGTGCTTAGCAATAACTCAGCAAATGCTGGCTATTCCTGCTCTCCTGGCCTCAGTTGTCCCAGCTGTGCCTTGCAGCAAGGGCCCCTTTGGCTCTGAGAGCCCAGGGTTTGAGCTCTTGGTTTCCGTCTCTTCCTTTGTGGAATTATCACCACAGGTTATGTCCATGAGGGATTAATCAGCATGAGCGAGGGAGTACTTTGGTTTATAGTTGTCAAAGTGGTTCTATGAATAACTACTATGAAGACAACAATATGCAATGTATTAATTACTGTAACTGTCCCACTATCCTGTTTTGAAACTGTCTCATTACTATTTGTTTCTCAATAAAATTAATTTTTAAAAAATGTTTTTTTTGTCCCAGCACAAGCTCAGTGACACAGTCATTGTTTGATTCAGACCAGAAGAGGTGGAAAAGACAAGCTGAAAAAGAAAGGAAGCCTGGTGGAGGTGGGAGGCTGAGTGACAGAACAGAGCCACAAGTAGGGGAGAGGAGGGAGGCCCTAACAGGCCAATCTTGGAGCTTTGGCACTTCCTCTGCTCCAGGGTTCCTCCAGCTTCTACTTTGGGGGAGTTTTCTTTCCGCTGCTGGACTGGGCCTCAGCCCAGCCTGTGGCTAGACATATGCAGATTTTAGCCAGCACTCGCAGGTGCTCAGAGGGAAGGCAGGGAAAAAGCATTCTGCTGCAGACTCACTGGCACTGCGTCTGGGGACCAGCTTCGCTACACCGGAGGTGGGCATGGTGGGTCTGAGCCCTGAGCCGCTCGGAGCTGGATGTGCTCCGGAGGCCCCCGGGGGACAGACGGAGGGCCAGTGGGCAGGAAGCAGTAGCTGAAAGATTTTATGTCAATAGAGGGCAGAGTGGTTAGTTCTGGTATGAGACTGAGGGAGGGCTGGTTAGTTCTGGTGTTCTAGTTTGTAACCGTCACTGTCCCTTGCCCCAGGGACACTGGGGAATGAGTTCCTTTGGCTCAATTCTCACCTGGGGAGCCCTTTTCTGGGATGCAGGAAAAGTTGGGCCTACACCCTGTCACTCTTGCTGGGTAGCGACAACTTGAGGCCTGGGCTGGGACACTCGCAGGAGGACTGTGGAGGTCCTTCAGCTCTGGCCTCTTGCAGAGTTCTGTTCAGAGCAGGCCCCTGGTTGTATGATGGGGACTTGCTTCTTCTTCAGTACTCAGGATGGAACCCCAAACCTCATGCATGTGAAGCAAGCACCTTACCATTGAGCTGCACCCCAGCCCAGGGGCCTGAAGGTGCCAAAGTAAAACCCTTCCCAGATCGAGTACAATGTGGTACCGCTGCTGAAAAGGCTAAGATCACCAGTGATAGGCTGGTGGTGGGTGAAAGTCTTGAGTGGAGTGCAGTGGGGTGCTGGAATTCTGGGCAGAGAAGGAGTGGGATGCCAGGCCGGGGAGAAGTGAGGTGGCTTCTTTCCTGGTGCCTTTCTCCAGTTTGGGGACCAAACTGCAGGCTATTGTTCCCTGTCAGGGTGCTCATCCCCAGCTGGTGTAAATGTCAGGTGGTTGTCTGGAGTGCTAGGGCACCTTGAGCCCCTCCTGGGAGGCCACACTGACTGGCGGCAGGCATGGATCTTTAAGAGAGTGAGAAAGAGAAAGGCTTAAAAACAAACCCAGCTCATCAATGGTAATCGGCTCCCGCCTGGCTCTCTCCCTGCTGGGGTCCTGGCTGCCTCACAGGGAGATAATTTACTTCTAAGAGGCTTTATGGCTCCCATTCCTGCTGCCATGCACAGGGCTGGAACACAGGTGCCCAGGGCCTTCGCTTGGTGCTCTGCGGTGCCACCATCCATCCCAACAGCCCCAATTCCCATGCTCCTGTCCTGCCCTTGTTCTGGGCTCCCTGGCTCTCCTCCTGCACAACCAGTGAGGCTGCTGGAGGGAGCGCTCGGTGCAGGGGGTCAGGGAGGGGCTGGGCACTGCTGTTCCTGACTCTCTTCTCCTCAGCTGGTGCTGGCTTAGAGTTAGCAAATAAATAAGGAACAAGCACTTAATTTGAATTTTGGGGAAACAACAAATATTGCTTTTAGTAATGTGTGTCCCACACGAGAGTGCTGCTTATCTGACATTCAGATTACCTGCTATCCTATATTCTCTCTGGCCATCCTCACCTGGATGGCTTCTTCCTCCTGCTCCTGGGAGGGCCTCAGAGCATCTCCCTGGCTCAAATGCACAGCCCCAAATCCCAGTCTCCACCACTTATAAATAAGAACAAGAATCTAACCAGCCAGGCATGAACAAATTGTGGTAACTGGCCTTTAAGAAGCCTCCTCGTGGTCCCTAGGCATCAGCAGCTGTTGCCATCGCTGCCTAAGAATGCGCACAGGTGCCCCGTAGGGAGATGACAGAGGTGGGGTCCAGCGAGCCAGCCTGCCCCGCCTGAACTCCCCAGTGCTTGGCTGGTCCTCCTGACACCTATGCGGTGCTCTGCCCAGTGGGATGTTGTTGGAAGCAGCTGGCTTAGCTGCTGCATTTCTGCTGGGAAGGGCTGGGCTGAGCTCAGAGGTCAAGGCTGAGGGCAGAGAGGATCTGGCCAGGAGGCACCCAGGCTGAGGCTTCTGCCCTTGTGGTTTCCTCTCTCTGCTGGCTGCTAACTGCACTGCCTGCCACAACCCCACACAGTTGAGAAGCATCCTCTTCAGAGTGCAGCCTGGTGGAACCTTTAGCTGTCACTAAATTAATTTCAAGCTGAGAGCACACAGGTCCGGAGGCTGCAGGTGGGAGCTTATGCAAATGACACTGGGGCAGCTCCACTCAGCAACTGCTGCTCCGCACAGCACCTTTCCCCTGTCTCCGGCCTCTGATGATGAGCCTGGAGACAGTGCAGTGCCCACAGCCAAGGAGCCGGAATCCACTCTGCAGAACCAGCATCCAGTCTCGGGCCCTGCGCATGCCTGAAAACAGGATGCGCAGAGCCCGAACCCTGAGCCCTCTGGGGCAGAGTCCAAGAAACCAACCTTGGGGAAGAAATAACCCGGGAGTGTCTGCCCTGTCTTCACATCCAAAGAAGGCAGACATGGGGACTGGCAGGTGAAAGGTCTTGGGACAACGCCGCAGGCCCTCATTTGCTTGGAAGGAGGGGCAGCAGCCAGGAGTCTAGTCTCAGTTCTTCTGTGTCACTTTGTGTCAGTGGCTTAATCTCTCTGAACCTTCTGGCCCTGCTAGATTATATTTAAATTTCTTTCCAATGAAGAGCCTAAGAGAGTCTAACTTGTGGTCTGTTAGTTGACTCCATCTCATACAAGCTGAGGTCAGAGGTTCCGTATGCCTCACTCTGCTGTGTACCTCCCCTAGCTTTCTGTCTTGCTTAATAAGGAAGCATTAGAACGAGGACATACAGAAGAAGGAGTTATATTTATTCAAGGAGCAGCTCGAAAGTCGCCTCTTCCATACAGACTTCCAGGTTGTTCCCGAGTCCTTTCCCATTTTGGTGCACAGTGAACTCAAGCCTTGATCTGATCTATGTTGATCTGACTCGAGGTTGTCACATAGTTATGAGACAATAACGACCTTCCTCAAGGGCTCTGACAGGTGAGCTCAGCCTTCCCACTGCTGTCACCCCATGTGCCTCTGCACTGAACTCCTAATTACTCCAAATATGCAGATTGTCCCTTAGATCCTTACCGTGGCCGATAATTCCATGTTCCCCATTTGAGTCTCACTCATCCCTCAAGACTCAGGTCAAATGTCTTCATAAAATCTCATTTCTCCCTGTACTCTTCAAGCCCTAGCACACCACTCAGTCACTGCCTCCTTGTTGTCCCGAGGAGGAGATCCGGTCCATGCCACCACCTTGCCACTCAGCTCTAGGCCCCTCTGGGACCGGATGATGCCACATTCATGTTCATACCACCAACCTTGGGCACACATGGGGTGCTCCAGTCTCCTCCCCTTGGTGAGACTTGCTCCCTCCATGTTTCAGGGGGAGTCTTTGTTCTTGTTGCAGCACCTTGATTATTTGCTTCATGGAAAATCAAGATGTGTAATCTCAATATGAATTTATCTTTGACATCTGTGTTTTCTGTCTCCACCTTTGGAATACAAGCTCCAGTAATTTTGTGCTGCTCCTTGCTGCTTCGTGAGCACCTGCAAACAGGGTCTGCACATAGCAATTTGTTGAATGAATGAATGGATGGATGGATGTTCTATGACCTCACCAAATCAGTACTCAGGTATCTCTCAGTGTTGCTGCTCTAAGAAGAACCCTGGTCCTGCCTCCGCTTCTGGGTGGGTCCGATGCTTCCCAGGCACAGAGCCAGGCCCACAGCCTAGGCCGAGCTCCTCAAAGTATTCCTTGTCCCTGATGGGAACGGGCATGGGGCCAAGCTGTTCCACTGAGACAGAAACCTGGGACACGGGCTGCCAAGGTGGGAGGATGTCAGCTTGCCACTGCCAGTCCTGTATGTCAGGGTGATAACCACATGGAGGGAGGCCAATTAAGAGATGGAGAGAGACAGGCTCCTGATGACATTGTTGGAGCTGGGTACAGATGTGCCTGAAGCAAGCCAGTAAGTTGTCTTTTCTACTTATGCCAGTTTGAATTAATTTCTTATTGCAACAAGGACAACCCTCATTAATAGAGACTGGAAAAGTGTTTTAAGCCATCTTTCTATTCTTATCTAGCATCAGAAATGGCCTGGTACACAATAGGTACTCAATACATGCTTTGGAAGAATAAATGACTGTAAGAAGAGTATGATGTATAATTCACTTTAATTTTTTTTTTTTACAGTATTGCAGATTGAACCCAGGGCCTTTTCCCTGAGCTACATCCCCAGCCTTTTTCTTATTTTTTATCTTTAAGATGGGTTCTTACCAAGTTGCTAACTTGCCCACGCTGGGCTAGAAGCTGCGATCCTCTTGCCTCAGCCTCCTAGAGTGACACTCTTTTGACCTTTTTCTGTTCATGTAAGTGTTAAGCATGCAAGTGATGAGTATTGGTTGATCCCTGGGGTGGGATTTAATTCCTCTTCTTTTCATTCTCCTTTATTAACTACTTATTAACAGAGGCCACAACCTCTCATTCCTACACCTTCATGGCTCCTGATGGTCACCATTCTTTCATTTAATAACTGGAGTGCCCTGCAATTAATCATCCAGAATAGGCCTGTGTCCTAAGTCTCAAGATAAGTTGGGGAGAAAGCGAGGACTGACAGCCGGGGAGCACAGGAGTCAGGATTCGAGGGCTCTTGCAGTCACTCACAGCTGAGGCACATACCTGGACTGTTTGGATTCGGGTCACAAGTCAGAGTGGAGAAGGAAGCAGAGTGCCTGGAAAAGTTCTCTCATCACTGCCCAATCGCTCAGGACCTTGGCAAGCAGGACACGTTGTTCCAGAGACAGCGACTGTGAGGAGGCTGCTTCTGTCTGCTTCCTGTTCCTCCCGTGCTGGACACCAGCTGGCCCTTCATCAAGAAACTTTTTATCTCCAAAAATTTCTCGTACACGTAAAAAACATGGACAAGAACATGACCCATAAGATCCCCGGCGTTCTGTACTGGCCCCGCCCCTGGGACATGCTGAGATGGCACCTGAGACTGGGCATGGTAGCATATGCCTGTAATTCCAGTGCTTTGGAAGCTGAAAACAGGGGAATCACTACAAGTCCAATCTACATAGTGAGACCCTATAAACTCTGTAGATCCCATACTAAATACATTAAAAAAAGACTGACCCACAACATACTTATCCATCAGTGTCCATAAATTTATGGCTGATTGTTTTCAATCCCTCTAACACCCACTCCCTCCTCTCACCTTTGACTACTTTTTTTTTCATTTTATGTATTTGATACAGGTTCTCATTATACAGCTTGGACTCATAGGGATTCTCTTGTTTTCAGCCTCCCCAGTGCTAGGATTACAGGTGTGTGCCACCATGCCAGGACTTAGTTGCCAGCTCAGTGTGCCCTGGGAGTGGGGGCGGTATGACATTCAGGACTGGGGGGGGGCGGTATGACATTTAGGACCGGGGATCAAACCCTAGTCCCTGTGCTTGCCAAAGCAGGTGCTTAATCCACTGAGCTATCTCACCAGCCCTACCCCTGACTACTTTCAAGTGCACCATTTTATATGGAAATATGCTAGTACATATTTCTAGATGACAAAAACTTGTCCAAAGTGATAGCTGTTACACCACTGACCCACTGTCCTTTCTGTCAGTTGTCTGTTTGCCTTTCTTCGATCCCCTAATTCGTTCATTGTCACAGAATGATACAGTAGTTATTCATCTTTCGTTATCACCTATTATTTATGATCATGATTGTTTTTATTAGTAGTAGTACTGAAATACTTGTATGTAAGTTTCTTCTCATAATGCATTTGCCTACTAGTAGTTATCATTTGTACAGTAAGGTCAGATAAATGTTTTAGTCTTTCTATTTATTTGCCTGTTTTCAGGATAATGAGTGGGCTACCTAGTATCCTCCAGAGACCACCAGTGAGGCTTACTTTATTTGCTGAGTATCACAATAAATTGACAGATTTCAATACTTTGATGTATTTTAATACAGCATAGTTGTTTCCTTGTAGATGCTTGAAAAATACCATCTTTGACCAGCAGGAGCCTTCAATAGCTTGGCTCCCTTGTCATTTTGACATTCACCCAGAAATCTTGTAGAAATCTTGGGTTTCCTTGTTTCTGGCTTAGAGATATTCTGGCTTATCTTGTACATTTTTATTTCCTGATTTCAGAAGGAGCCTTTTATCCAAAAATACTTGGTTTCTTTTGACACAATTATACTAGATCTATCATAGGTTAGCTCTGAGAGGAGCAGTTCTAATGGGCTTTTTGTTACAGTAGAAAGGCCAGAAATTTTCTAGGAGGTTAAGTTGCTTGGCATAGATAAGTATTTTCCCCTGAAATCAATCAGGAAAATTCTACCAAGTTAGAGTATAGTGCTACTGCATTTGCAAAGAAGCAATGGGCAAGGGAGATGGCACTTCTGGTGAACCACCCCTTCCCACTGCCTTCAGTATTGAAGAAGAGATCTTACCTTTGTCACCAAAGGGGGCAAGAGCCAGCATGATTGTGCAGCTGGTTGACCCTGGAGATCCCAAAATGCTCAGGTACTCTGATCAGGCCTGGCCGAGCAGGCGCTCTTGAGGGCCTTTGTGCTGAGTCACGGACTGTGCATGTTCCACCTGGGAAGGCCCGGCTGCACACCACAGGGCAGAGATGCTGGAGGCCCTCCGAGCTCATGTCTGCATCCTGTTCTAAAGCTGGTTAGTGTTTCTCGTACGAGGAACAGAGCTATGGAGCTTCTTTAGGTATAGTTTGGGGATGAAATGAAGACATCATACAGAGACAGTCAACTCATGACACTCAGCATGGGCTCTTTTCTTTTGATTTTCTCCTTCTAGCTCGGCGCTCTTTGGTATTCAGATGTTTCGTTTGGGTCTTTCTCAAAGCTAATGTGTGTGCTCAAGGGCCTGTCACTTTCCTCAGGGGGTCATGGAGGTGTGGGTAGCACTCAATCTCAATCTCGTCCAGGGCTTCTGGTCCCCTACGGTGAATTGTCAGGCTCACGCAGTCCCAAGAGAGGTTCAGCAGAGTCTGCCTTTGTCCCAGCGGGGCATACGGGGTGGTCTAGGCTTTCTCTGACCTTCGGCCCTCCATGGCAATGAACTTGATGAGCTGGCAACTGCGATCATAGATAACATTGAATGAGCCCTGTTGAAGGGCCTGCTCCGTTACCACATCTTTGAGATGACCCAGTCACTTCCTAACCTGACTTGCTGACTTTGTCCCTCTATCCCTCTGTTCCTCACAAACTGTCCAGGGTGATCCTTTAAACCTGAGAGTCTGAGCGTGGCACTCCTCAAAGGCTTCAGTGACTTCTGACCTTCTTCTGAACAATAAACACAGCACTGACACTGGTCAGCAAGCTTCTCGGCATCTGGCCTCTTGCTGTTTCTCTGACCTTGGCTTAGTCTTCTACCTCCGAGGCAGCCACAGTGGCTTCTCTCGTGGCTGGTCCTCAGCTCCGTTGAGACCAGCTTGGCCTCAGGGTGTCTATCCACTGGGCTTTCTGCCTTGATTGCTCTCTTCCAACCTGTCTCTCCTTTTCTTCCGTTTCTGCTCCAGTCTCACCTCCTCGGAGGGGGCTTTCCTCACATTCCATGTGAAATACCGCCCCCACCATGCTGCCAATTTCTAGTTCCTTCTTCCCAGAATTTCCACTGGCCACATCTCATCGCTGTGTGTTTGGAGTTGACTGCCTGTCCCTGCAATGTGAAGTCCATAACAGTGACAACGTTTATGAATACTTCATGCATGTCATGCAGAGATAGGCACAAAAAAGATGACTGAGGGCCGGTGAGATAGCTCAGCAGACTAAGCACCTGCTTTGGCAAGTTCAGGGACCAGGGTTCAATCTCTGGTCCTGCATGTGGTGTTGGCCCTTCCCCCGTGGTGCACCGAGCTGGTGACTGAATCCAGCATGGTAGCACAGGCCTGTAATCCCACTGCTGAGGGAGACGAAGACAGGAGGATCACTATGAGCCCAAGTTGCATAGTGAGACCCGGTACCAAGTACATAATAAAAAAAGATGACCAGTGCATGTTAAATGCATTAAAGCAAGGAATAGTAACTCACATACTAACCCTATGGGGTGGGAATGATTTTTTCCCATTTCCTACATGATAAAACCAAAGCAAATCTGTAATCTCAGTCCTGCACTGTCAATTTGTTCAAACTCACAGAGGATCAAATGGAAAGATCAGTTGGCCAACTGAGCTGCCAAACCAGCCCTAAACCTTGAATCCAGGTACCTGGCCCATTCTTTGTTCTTTTCTGTGGCATTTTTGAAGGGATTTTTTTCTCCTCTACTAGTAGGGCCCAAGCCCACCTGGGAGTGTGTCCTGACCTCATCCCCACCCTTCTCTACTCTGGAATTCAAGTTTCACATGGTGTGAGGCAGCTGGAGAACCCTGGAACCTCCATGAAGAAAGAGCCTACGCTGCTGTGTGTACCAGCTTGCCCACAGCCGTGCCTCCACCAGCTGTCCCGGGGCAGGGGCTTCCCATCTCCTGGACTCATTTACTTCCAAGGACACAGAGTGAAAAACAAAAGATGTGGAGGGGAAGAGGAGGCAGCGGAAAGCATTTCTTTTCTCCTGAAAAGTTTCGCATTTCTGTCCCAGACATGTGAGGTACACGGGGATGGAGAGAAGGTTCCCTGAGTGTGACAGTTTGTCTGGGCCACCATTTGAGCTTGCCGCCACTGTCTTAATAGCACAGTGTTGAAATGGCCATGTTAATATTTTTGGCTCTTGTTTTCCTTTAAAAATTTATATTCGCGGTTGCACCCAGAAATTTTCCTCTTAGTAGCACATAGTTCTGTGGGTTTTGACAATTGCTAATGTCACATGTCCCTTACCACAGTGATGGCACAGAACACTTCCTCCACTTCCCAGAATTCTCTTGTGTTCTCCCTCTGTCATCTACCTCTTGTCTGGAGAACCTTACCCATCCCCCCAGCATTCCTTTGACATATAGCCGTGTAAGGGGAAGTATTTCATATATAGCCTTAGGGGCCAGGCTGCTTCTACTCAGCAACATGCATTTGAGATTTGGTGATTTCTTTCTGTGTACCAATAGTTCATTGTTGTTTATTGCTGGGTAATTTTCTATTATATGGATGTACTGTAGTTTGTTTATCCATGCCTCCATGGAGGTGTGTTTGTGTTATTTTAAATTTTTTATCAATAAGAATAAAATTGATATGAACATTCTTATGGAGGATTTTAGGTAAACCCAGGTTTTATTTATCCTGAGGTGCAAGATTACTAGGTCATCAGACAAGTTTATGTTTAACTTTATGAGAAACTGTCAAATCATTTCTCAGAATGTCTGGAGATTTTTTTCCTACTGGTGACCCTTACTAACACTTAATATTGTTACTTTTTAGAAAATAAACCATTTTTCTGACATTTTAGCTGATGGCCCATGACAAATGATGTAGAGCACTTTTTTAGGCGGTTATTTTGCTTGTATATCTTTTTTGGTGATGTGTCCAAATGTCTCTGTCAAAGTGCTGCCTTTTCTTGCACTGGATTTTTGTGAATCTGAAGAAATTTTCTCCTTCGCCTAAGGAGTATAGGGGAGAGCAGTGTTTGGAAGTTTTTCCATCAAGAGCCTTTACCAAGTACGGAGAAGTTGGCTGGGGTGAGTGTGGTCTAGAACCAAGAACCTCAGCTGCTGCACTCTTATTTTATAGCTGAGACAATTCAAGTCTTTTTAGTTCAGTCCAATTCTCTGCTTTGTAGTGGAGACTTCTGTGTGTCTTAGACATAGGAAAAAGATGCTCAGAAAGAAACCCTTTTGCCCAAGACCCTGCAATAATGAATTTGCTGAGTTAGATCAAGAACTGAGGTAACTAATTTCCTTTCTAAAGGTCTTAAGCTCTTGCCCCTGGGGAACTTGGGTGCAAGATGTGGCCCTGATTCTTGGAGAATTGGGGGAAGAAACAGAAGCAAAGCAAGGAGATTTAAGGAGGAATAGATACATATGGACATCCATTTCTAGGCTAGTAAAATAGGACAAGGAGAGGAAAGGTAGTTAAGTAAAGGTACCTGAAGGGAGAGCACGCTGGTGTCCAACTTGGAAGAAAAGGCATTAAGTTTGAGCTGGTAACCATGGTACGTGAATTCCACCTGGCCAGGGGTTGTGCTGAAAGTACGCAGGACAAAGCTATGTATCTTTTTTTTTTTTAATCTATAAGGCTCAAAGTTAGTTTTGTGTGGTGTGTTCTTGCGCTGTGTCTCCAGCTTTTGCATTTTCTACGCTGTCCTATTTCTGGGCCTCTGGTGGGGAGCCCCTTGGTGACCTCTCCCTTAGTCTAAACCGTAGCTGCCCAAGCTTGAATCCAGCAAGCAGCTTCTTGGATTTGCTTCTTGTTGAAATCAATATTTGCTGAGAAGAATGCATCTTAATTTCAGCGGCCAGTTCTCCGGGTGAGAATTGCTCTAAAACAAACCTCCAAACCCACAGACTTAATGTGTCCTAGTTCAGTTGTTTTGTAAATCTCTCTGTACGGAGAAAAATCCATTAACCATCAGGGGCAGGGCTGGGGTGAGGGTGGGGTAAGAAAGGAAAGCCTTAGTGGCCCTGCCTCTATAGCAGAGATGGAACTTAGTGCCTGAGGGGACCCGAGTGAGTTGTGGTGGCCACACAGCCCTGTACCCAACCCAGGACTTCCTTGGCCAGCTCCAAGTCAGAAGGCGCTGCTACTCTGTGTCACTGCTGATGGAATGAATAAGGTGTGGAATGAGACCCTTCCTCAGCGCCTGCCTGGGAAAGTGTTTTCTAATTGCCAACTGTCCCATGCTAAATCTACAAGGAGGCGATTGATTTTCTTTTCAGTAGGACTAGGGGAAAGCAATCATTTACCCCAGAACATAGACTTTAATGAATCCGTGAAACATGTGAGGTCACCCTGATTACATCTCCCCCTGACAGCCCAAGAAGGCTCCTGCCTTCCAAGGACTCGGAGTTGGAGGCTTGTGGGATTTGGTTCCCTCTCCTTCCTGCTCTCTGCTGAGTCAGGTTATGTCTTGGAACTTTTCTACCTCAGACACAGGAGACCTGGGCTTGGGCCCAGCCTTGGAGCTTCAGGGAGAGCCACTGGAAGTGCAGAGGCCTCCACACTCAAGGTGAGTTGGGGCAGCCCAGCTTTTCCTGGCTATTTGTGTGTAGGTATCTGATTTAATCTCTCTGAACCTCAGTTTCCTCAGGAATCTTTTAAATGCCAGAGCTTCTGTCAGGATTTAAATTCATATAAATTTAAGAATTTGTATGACCAAGGTTACACAGCTGCCTAGGAGAACAGCTGGGAGGTGAAACCCAAACCATTTAGGCCCAAACTACCCTTCTCAGTATTTTCTAGGATGTGGGGCCTCACCGTGGTGGCTCTGAGCATCTTGGAGTCAGTGGCAACAGAGATCAAGGCCCCCTGAATCCTCTTGGGACTCTCATAGCCCTGATCAGGCCTAGAGTTTCTGGGCAAGACAAGGTGACAGTAATGGTTGCTTTTGTATCTCAGGTTATTGTTTCTCTATAATGGATTGAATATCAGTTTTAAAAACAGAAAGAAGGGGGAAGGAAAAGGAAGAACCTACTCAAGGCTTGGAAAACAGCAAGAAAAAAGTGGTGTGGGAGGCCATTCTATGGTCAAATGCTAAAGATCAGAAATGAACTCAGCAGCTAGGAGCAAGACACACAGGAAATGACGGGATGCTGGTGTCACTCTATGGGCATGGTAGAATCTTAGGCTACAGGCTCCAAATAAGGACTATACAGCTGGGGAAGGCCAACATTCAGAGAGGGATGGCCACTTGCCTGTAGTCACCAGCCAGCTGGTAACAGCACAGCCGGAACTCCTGGCTACAGCTTCCAGACTGCAAGCATTTGCCATGGTCGAGCCCCACCTTTGTCAGACTCTTTCTGTGTTGGGCCAGGGCACCTAACAGATGGGAGGAGAAAGCCAAGGTGGTGTTGATGAAGAGGATGGAAGAGGTTTGTTTATCTTGAATCGTTTTTATTAAACACCACAACAGCTTCGCAGCACTTGGGATTGGAGTGCAGAAATCAATGAAAATAATTATAGTGAACATCCTGCTTTCCCACCTCCTCCCTCCTCTGCCCCCACAGCTCTGTGGGCCTCACAGAGAGCCTGGCTGCCTTGGCCTCCCTCTGCTGCTCTGCAGGGAAGGAGCGAGGCAGTGGCCCCTCTGACCCCGGCCTTTTCTTCTCTCTGTTTTCATGCAGCTCAACCTGGCTCAAGGCTCAAGTTTTGGAAGGAAGAGCAGCTCCTCTAGCAGCCACAGCAGAAAAAATGAGCCAGAGGCCAGAGAGAGACAGGTAACTCCAGCAGGGACTTAGAAATTTGGAAGGAGGCTCTTATTCTTAGAACCTATTTATGGCTTAGAAATAACCCTTCTAACAAGGCTTGTATTTTCAGTCAGGTGATAAGATTAACTAAAGCCACACGAATAAAGTCTGCAGGAGTTACCCAGCCATTCATCCATCCACCCACCCACTCATCCACCCACTGATCCATCCATCCATCCATCCATCCATCCATCCATCCATCCATCCTTTCATCTGTCTGTCCATCCTTCCATCTGTCCACCCATCTTACTACCCATTCCCCTATCTACTGATCTACTCAACCATCTATACATGCATACACCAATCCATCATGCACCTATCCATCATCCACCAATGTGCCCACCCATCCATCTATCCACCTACCCATCCATCATCCATCCATCCATCCATCCATCCATCCATCCATCCATCCTTCCCTCCCTCCCTCCTTCCCTTCTGCACTCCCTTCTTCTATGCATCCTTCCCACCCTCTTTCCATCCATCCCTCCCTCTCTCCATCCTTCCCTGAATCCATCCCTCCATCCCTCCATCTCTCCATTCATCCATCTGTCCATCCATCCATCCATCCATCCATCC
>NDGM011032094.1:0-10222 GCA_002564305.1 Octomys mimax
TTTTTTTATCAGTGTATTCTTTAGAAGCACTTAGTACTTCTTTGATTAGAGTTACCACTACAGACTTGTCCTTTTTCTAGGATCATGAGATACAACATTAGGTTGTTTATTTGAGCTTATTCTATTTTCCTGATAGAATTCACTACTATGAATTTCCCTCTTAGGACTGCTTTTATTGTGTCCCATAAGTTTGTAGATAGTCTTTCATTCCTTAATTTCATCTCTGGCCCATTGGTTTTTCAGGATGGTATTACTTATTTATTCCAACTGAGAAAAAGCGGTTTTAATGACATGTACATACATTTATAGGACTTTAACAAGATGTAATATAAAATTTTTTAATTCATTTTTATTTATTTATTTTTGTCTTTTTTATTTTTAATTTTTTTGGTTTTTTGGCAGAACCAGGGATTGAACTCAGGCCCTTGTGCTTAGCAGGGAAGCGCTTATTCTACTAAGCCATCTCCCTGGCCCCTATAAAATTCTTAAAAGAAAAATCGAAGAGAAATCTGCCTTTACTACTCAGGAGCTGGAGGACTAACTGCTGATGGGAAAGCCCAGGGAGAACAAACAAACCTGTAACAAGCAAGGCGCATCATACTTCTGACAAGTAGGAAGTCACAGCAAGACCTTGTTCGCTGTTCTAGATGTCTAATCACCTGTACCTTACTCTTGCCTCCCAGAGACAAAGCAGAGTGATCATTGCCTGTTTTTCTTAGTTGCTTATCAGGGGTTAGGAGGGTGTTATTTAATTTCTCTATGTTTTTTTGGTCTTTGCTATTTCTTTTGTCATTTCCAAATTCATGGCACTACAGTCAGATAATATATAATGGGATCATTTAAATTCCTTTGTATTTACTAAAGCATATTCTATGGGCTTGTATGTGGTATACTTTGGAGAACATCCAACTTGCAGCAGAGAAGAATGTGTATTCTGATGTTGGGTGGAATACTCTGTAAATATCTATTCTTCATAGGTTTGGTTTAGTTCTGATATTTTTTTTTGATGATTTTTTTTGTTTTTTTTGGTTTGGTTGCTTTATCTGTTGTGTCAATGGGGTACTAGGGTCATCCATTATGCATGTGTTATTGCTTATTTGATTTTTCATGTCCATTAATGCTTGGATGCTCTGTATTAATAGTTGAATGCTCTGTATTTGGTGCATGCATATTTATGATTATCGCTTTGAAATTTTCCTTTAATAGGTGTGTAGTGACTTTATCTCTTGATCATTTTTAAAGTTCACATTGTATGCAAATAGCTATTCCTACTTTTTTCTGCATTCCTCTGGCGTAGAGTATTGTTTTTCACCCTTTGCTTTTCAGTTCTCGATTTCTATTTTGAATTGAATGTGTTTCTTAACAACATACCTTTGGATCTTGCTTCTTGATCCATTCTGCCAATGTTTTTGATTGGTGAATTGAGACCATTTATATTGATGGTTATAACTTAGATGTATTGACTTATACTTCTTATATTATTTCCTGTTGTAGATTCCCTGTGTTTTACCTCTGTTTAATTGCTCACCCTGACTAATAGTTTCTTCTTATTCTTGGAATTATGGTCTTTTTTTAAAATCTCTGATTAGAATATATTTCAATATACTTTGGAGAGCTAGTTTGGTTGTCATGAGTTTCTTTAGTTGTTCCTTGTTGTGGTCATATCTTATTTGTCCATTAACTTTGAAAGATATTTTTGCAAGGTATGTGAATCTGGATTAGAAGGTTTTTTTTCTTTTTTTATTTCCAAGACTTAAAATACTTCAAGCTCTTCTTGACTTGAGGATTTGTTCTGAGAAATCTGCTCTGATTCTGATGTATATTCCTTTATAGGTGATTTGATCTGTTACTTTTTTCTAACAACTTTTAATATTCTGTTCTTGTGCTGAATTTCTAAGATCTTGTTTATTACATGCTTTGGTGTAGATTTATTTTGGTTGTGGGTAATTGTAGTTTCCTGTATGTCTCTCTCACTTATGTGTATGCCACGTCCCACCCCTGCCTTGGGAAGTTTGCTGTCATTACTCCTGCAAACAGCCTTTTTATGCCATTTGTACTGATTCCTACTTTTTCATTGAGTCCAGCCAATCTTACATTGTTCTCTTTACATCACCTTTCAGCTGTTGAATTCCCTGGTTTCTTATTATTTTTTAGAGGTGTTTCCTTCTGTGATCGCTAGCTGAGATCTTGTCTGCTAGGCCTGATATTCTGCCTTCACTTACATTTATGTTGTTTTTTGAAGTTTCAAAGGAATTTTTTATTTCACAGGTATCTGTTTGAATCTGTTTCAGGGATTCCATGTGTTCCTATGTTGGGTATTCATGGTTTCCATCATTTTTTATGCTCCTCTATTTTTTTTTTTAAATCTCTTTACTTTAGATATGCTGAGCAAATCTTTAGTTGTGATTGTCATCTCTTTTTTGTACCTGAAAGATTATTTCTGATCTAATTTCCTGTATAATGTTGCAAATTTGTTTACTTGTTATGCTGTCATTTTAGAAATTTTTGGCATGTGATTTCCATTTTCTTCAATCTCAGTGTCCACTTCACTTGTTCTGGGTTAGCTGGATATCTGGGATTGCATTTTGCTTGTGCATCTTGTCATTTTCTATTTCCTTAATTTTTTTTTTTTTCTGTTTTGATGCTTGCAACTTTTTATAGTAGATAGCTATGTTACTAATATCAAGGCTTCCCTAAGAAATGTGTGCTCTTCAGGGATATCTTCCAGATATAAAAGGTTCTTGGTTTTTGTGTCTGTCCCAAGATCACATCTTCCCAATTTAGTAAGGGTGATATGTTAGTATGTATTTGGTTCAGCCCCAGTCCTTTGGTGCTAAACTTGGTGACATTTATTACCCTAGACTTTCCCAATGTTGTTATATGAGGGAAAACAATAGATTAAAAAAACTATGGCATCTTAGGTGAAGTAGTATAATTAACAGTAACAATAGCATCAAGCACAGCTTAGAAACTGACAAAATGTGCTGTTGATTTGGTACTGTTAGCCATAGGAGCAAGATTTACAGATATATGACAAAATCCCACATAAATTGGGAGCTTGTATTTGAAGTATTTCCTTTTGTAAAGGGCTCTTACCCTGTTATGGGGGAAATGTAAGGGAGATAATGGGTAAAACATGAATAAAGAGAAATATAGTAGAAGCAAGACTGGATGACAAAAAATGATCACAGAAGCTTTGGGAAACTAGAGACATGGGCAGAACAGGAAGAATGAAGGACTAAGCAAAGGATTATCGAAGCTAACCAGAAAGCCTAGAGAGAATGTTCATTTACATGAAAATATCATTAAATCAGGAGAGGTAATTTAGGAAAGGGAGAAATAGATTAGAACAAAAATATAGGGGAAAGAAAAGGAGAAAAATGAAACCAGCAAAGAAAAAAGAAAAAAGATGTAATCAAGAATAAAATTCCTCTGATGTCCACAGAGAGCCCAAAACTACTGGGTGACCCCACCAATTGTTTAGTAGAATTAGTGCTGGATGTGGGGCTGTTCTTGTCCTCTAGATATGGGGAACTGGGCCAGAGTCTTCAGCTAGTACTTTTTCTCCTAATTGCTTTGCAACTCTCAGATCAAGAAAGCCCGGGGTGTATAGTTGTCTCCTCCTTGTTCTTGTGTAGTCACCTGTGTTCCTCTTCTGCTGGCACATTTCTGTCCTCTCAAATCGCTTTTTGCAGGATGGAGTGGGTTGTTGTGCTGTGGACTAACCTTTTGCTTCCATAGTTGCTGTGCAAGGTTGCTCAGTCTGAATTTTGTTTTCTCTCCTGAGAGGGAAGTGCTAACCTCCTACTCGCTGTGCATGGTGCTCTGCTGCTTAAGTTCTCTGTCCCTCCTGCAACTGTTACCAGAGTAGGAGGGGATGTGCTGTTGCACTCTGTGCCTTTACTGGTGTCTCTGCCACTACCACTACTACTTTTGCTATGGTGGATAACCTTGTGGAATCACCGCTACTTTTGGTGCTGCTTATTGTAGGGTAGAGATGGGGTGGGGTGCTGTAGCCTGACTTTGTGTATCTTTTGCTGATATATGGGGACAGCTGAGGGTTGTTCAATCCTGTGATGCAAGGCTGCTTTAGTCCATGTCCCCGTAGTCGATACTTCCATTTTTTGTGATAGTTGTCATGAATTTTTTATTCAGTACTCCTTGGAGGTATGATTATTTTCTAGGATTAAGAATGTTGAACCAATTTGATGATGTCATTTTAAGTTACCTTTCATTTTTTTTTTCCTGGCAAGATGTGGATTATGCCAAATAATGTTTATTGCACTCTGCAAAAAGCGGTTGTAGGGGCTTGCCCCTTAGCTCAGTTTTTTAAGTGGCTGCTTCAACAAAGCAGTCAGGCTCAGGTTGCTGTGGTTTGATCCCCAGAACTCAAGCCAGCCAAACCTGCCCTGAAGGCATTTGGAGCCAAAAAAACCCCCCAAAACGATTGTTTCCGTAGCTTTTTGGAGCACCAGAATCATTATTGAAGTGATGCTTTTAAAGGTATGGGCTACTCTGGTGAAATTTTTCAGAGTTGGATAGAGATGGAGTGTTTTTATTTTAAAGAAATACATTACTCAGACACTAATACTATGGAAAAATTCATAAGCAGTAAGTGCTGTTGTTCTGTAATTGTATAATTTTAAAACAAAGGAATAAAGGAGGTGGTTAAATCATAACTTAGTGAATTTTCTTTCATCTGGTAATTTAGTTCCATGACATTGATAACTGTCTGAACAATTAATATTTAAACCAGTGCCTTTTTTTCTGTATGGCCTAGGTTTTTTTTTTTTTTTTTTTTTTTTTTTTGCGGTACTGGGGATTGAACTCAGGACTCTGCACTTACCAGGCAAGCACTTGTTCTACTGAGCTATCTCCCTAGCTCCTGTACAACCTAGTTATATTCCTATCTCTTGCTTTACATTGACATAACAAAAAAAGAAAGGATAAAAAGATGAAAGCCCCACTAGAAATTTCATTAATTTTTGTAATATATTCATATGTATATATATTTCTATCATGAAATACAAATGCACATAAATTTATGAGAAATGTTCAACATCATTGGTCATTCAAGAAATGCAAATTAACAAAATACTTGAGAGATATAATCTCATCCCAAAATAAGTGGCTATCATCAAGAAATCAACCAGTGACAAATGCTGGCAGGGTTGGGGGAAAAAAGAACTCTTGTCCACGTTGGTGTCAGTGTAGACTGTTATAACCACCATGGAAATCCATGTGGGTGATTCCTCAAAAAACTAGGATTAGAGGTCCCATTGGACCCAGCTATTGGCCTTATAGCTATTCCAGAGGAATTAAAAACATCATACCATAGTGGTATATATGTGCACATATGTTTACTGTAGCACAATTTTTAATAGCTAAATCTTGGAAACAACTTAGATGCCCATCAATGAAGGGATGGACAGAAAAAAATGTATTTTTATACAATGAAGTACTACCAAGATTTAAAGAATGATAAACTTTCATTTTAAATGAGGCTTTTATAGATTTATAGATACATTTTGAGGCCATTATAAGTGAAATAATCATACATGTGAAAACATCATATTGTCTCTCTAATGTAAAAACTAAAAGAGTAGATAAGACCCATGTTGTATGGTAGATTTTGTGAAAAGGAAAGAAACTGTTGAAAAAGAGAAAAGAAGGAAGGGAAAAAAATATGTATTTATATGTTTACATATGTTTATATATACACACATGTAATAGCTAGTGTAAATATACTAATTTATAATCATTAAAAATAATGGTTTATATTTATATGATTTAATTTTTCCTGCCTGTATCTTGTAATCTAAGCATCTATTTTGAAGATAACAATATGCATTATATTAACCATTGTTAATCCTAGTTTGTTTTGAAAGTCTGTATTTTTTCCTCATAAAAAAGTTTGAGTGTTTCAGTAATCAGCATGTTGTAATTTCACGTAGATCTGATTTTTCAAGGCTGAGTCAACACAAATTGCATATACAACTATGACATAAGATTTTACTTTTCAGAAATACCATGAAAGTAAAAATAGTATTAATATGTTTTCTAATTTTCTTTTCTGATATTAGTTTTATCTTCTTTACATCTCTTCTTAAGTGCCTTTTTATTTCTAAATCCTCACTAAATCTTAGTATTGGATTTTAAGTCAGTTTGTCAGCTATTATAGCTGAATAAAAAACAACTTGATTTCACATTATAAACTAAATACTATTCTTTTTTGAATTTTTTAAACTGATTTTAGAAGCACATGAAATAACTGATGTTTACAAAATTATTTTCAGTTCATCCAGAGCAGCTTCCTCCGAGGCCATGGATTACGTTAAAAGAACGAGACCAAATTCTGCCATCAGGTAGTTTCTTTCTTTTTTTTTTCCTCCATACTCTCTTGAGTGTTCTCAGATATACTTAAAATACAATTTTGGCTCCATGATCTATAATAGACCTTTATTTTACCTTTTTTGTGTAGGAAAGCTTAGAAATATTGATGGATAGACTTACAAAATTCACCTTTTGATAGCAAGATGTACAAATATTTTGTATACTTCATAATGATGCACCTCTTGATTTTAAAATTATTCATTGCTAAGGTGGGTCTGATGGTGCATGTCTGTAATTCCTGTATTTAAGAGGCTGATTGCTGTGAATTTGAGGTCACACGGGGATTATAGTGCGTTCAGAGGCAGCCTGAATGCTGCATAGTAAGACCTTGTCTTTAAAAAAGAAAAAAGAAAAAGAAAAAAATCCTATTATACAACTTTCCAAATCTTGTCTTCTAAAATGAATAATTACGAATTTCCTCTGAAACAAAAAATTCAAACTTCTTTAGTACTTTTACCATTCTTAAAAGTTGGACTGATGACAATCAGTGATAAGTTAATGGTCCTGGCAATAAAATATTGCAATCCAAAGTCATAGAAATAGAAAAGGTGAATGAATATTTGAGTGATTTAAGGGGATAATCTAACATGTCTAGAATAGTTATAATCTAGAAAATATAAACCTTTGTCTTTCTGGAGAGAGGAGTCATGGGTTTACATTTGTAGGATTTCTTATTACATATTAGACATTTTAGACTTGGGAGTTCTTAAAATAATTTATTAAATGAAGATTTACTGTTTTGATAGGTTATATCAGCCACTGAACATTTCTACTTTGATAATCTTTAAAGGTTAAGTCTCTGAATTTATTATGTAATTTGTGTAACTTAAAGCCCTTTTATTTTTGTCTTATAAAAAATTAAAGGGTTTTGGGAGAAAACATATGTCATAGTATTGGGAAATATCTCTTGTAACCTCTTCATGTTTGTTTTTATTTTATTATTATGTTTTAATTTTGTGTATTTGGTATAGGTTCTCATTGTGCAGCTTGGACACATAGTGATTCTCATGTTTCAGCCTCCAGCACTGGGATAACAGGTGTACCCCACCACACCCAGTCTTGGTGGTCTTAGCATGCCTGGGGTGGGGCCAGCACAATATGTGATATCAGGATTGAACCTAGGTCCTTGTCCTTGCCTAGGCAGGTGCTTAGAGCATTGAGCTATCTCCATGGCCTGTTTTTAATAACTGAGAAATTGTAAAATTTTTTTTTTTGTCTTACCAGAAGTAATAATTTAAAAACTGTAATGCTGTAAAACCATTGTATTGGTTAGTTACAAGAGGCACTGTATCACCAGTCATGGTGGTGCATGCCTGTAATCCCAGCATTCAGGAGGCTCACCATGAGTTCAGGGCCAGCCTGGACTACATAGCTGGATCCTGTCTCAAAAAACGAAATAATAAAAAAAGAGGCATTGTCATGAATGGCAATTGTACTATCAGGGATAAACATTGATGGTTAAAAGGAACACCCAAGGTTTTTCTACAAAGCCTTGAGTTAGGTAGATTTATTTTATACTTTTACTTTTCCTAGTCATTCCTATTCCCTCTCTGATACTGAAAATGCCATTTTCTAGTTCTTAATAATCTTCATTTGAACATGTGTGGGCATAATCCTGAAATGCCTTCTTCATATTGAACAGCTACATTTTTATTGGTAAAAGGAACAACCTAAACAAGTTTTCACTAGTTGGCAAATTCTCAAAGTAATATATTCTTGAGATTTCCTTTATAGAAAAAGTAATGAGAGTTTTTCTTCGTATATATGGTGCTTCCTTGGGTAGATTCTGAGTGCTAACAAAAGATAATAAAAATCCCTTTTCTGGTACATACAGGGATGTGTTTCATAACTAATGATGGTTGAGAGTCATTTGTAGCCAAACAGTGATGATGATAAACTGTAGGAGTCAACCCCAAGAAATGAAAAAAGTAAATGATAGAATTGGTGTAAAACAGTAATGATAACAGCAACTTAGCTAATTTTTACTTCTGTTTAAAAATTGTAGGCCAGTGGTGGTGAGCCTGTGTCATGAATGCCAAAGTGGACTGTTTATATCATTGAAAGCTCTGAAAAGATTCTCCATTACTGTTGTAGACATTGTATTGATAGATTTTTATAAATGAAATTTTATAGAAATAATAATCTCTGGCCTTTTCTATAAAATCTCACTTCACAAAATCTTTGAAAAAATATGATTGATGCAAATAACAATCTCTCTTGCTTCTTTTTTGTCCTTCAAAGAACATTTCAAATCTGTATTTGAAAGAAGCAGAGTAAACTCAGGATGCTCATGATATACTGGATTGGAAATGGTTCAGTTCCAAGATAGTCATTGACTAGGAGTAACTCAAGCTGAAATTTAGTTCTCAGTTTACAAAACGATCACCAGACAGTGCTTAGCGGACCCCTGAATTGAGTTTTTGTTAATATGTTTCCCATCATCTGAAATGGAACCAATTGAAATTGTTTCTTTATCATGAATTCCTCACATTTTAGTTTTAATAGGTGATTCTTAACCATGTCTGTTCATTGTAATCACCTGGTATGTGTTTTAAAAATGTGCAGAATTAATTTTCCTAAAAAAATTAAAGACACATTACAGTGATACATGTGTACCTATGTTTATACCAGCACAATTCATAATTGTTAAATCTTGGAACTGGCCTATATGTCCATCAGCGGATGAATAGTAAAGGAAATGTGTTATTTATATACAATGAAGTACTATTCTGTCATAAAGAAGACATATGAGTTACAGGAAAATAGATGCAACTTGAGACCATAATGTGAAATAAATCAGGTATACAAGCTTAACTATCACAGTTTTTTAATATGAGAAACGCAAATTACAGTATAAATAAAAGATAGTAGGTTGTAGATCTTTTGTAAAAGGGAAGAAGAGAAAGAGATGGAGGTAAGGAGAAGGAAAGAGATTGAAAAAAGAATTAAGGTGTTTTATATATGTGTACTAAGTCGCTACAAGGAGTGCCATCATTGTGTACTACAAGTACTAATAAAATATATCGATCACAACCACCTAGAACTTTATACAGTCTCTGATATA
Organism: Octomys mimax; assembly: GCA_002564305.1. Taxonomy (NCBI): domain Eukaryota; kingdom Metazoa; phylum Chordata; class Mammalia; order Rodentia; family Octodontidae; genus Octomys; species Octomys mimax. Next base: position 9,458 of record NDGM011032094.1, read on the forward strand.
GTTAATCTGGAGTCACACCCTTTGTATCAGTCTATTTTTTTTCCTAAGTGATACTAGTGGGCATGCATAATAGGGAATTACTGATGAAAATTATATCTGCATATGAATCACCTAAGGGATTGTGTTAAACTGTAGCTTCTGTTTTATAGGTGTTCATGGGACTGGACAGTCTGCATTTCTAAATTTCCTGAGAATGCCTGGTGGTGCTGGGCCTAAGAGCACTTTTTTCAGTAGTGAGGATACAAACATCTTCTCTGGACTATTAGCTTACCCACACTCTTTTTATTGTTCAAGGAAATTTTAAAATATTTTATTTTTTTATTTGAGACAGGGTCTACTTGTGTACTTTAGGGTACCTTGAACTCACTCTATAGCCCAGGGTAGCCTCAAATTCATAGTGATCCTCCTGCCTCAGCCTCTTGGGTGCTGGAATTGCAGGAGTGTACCACCCACCATACATAGCTGAGAATTTTATTTTAAAAGTGAACATTTGGCAAAAAGGATTCCTTTTTTAAAAATGTTTTGTTAGTTCGCACACACATGGTTCAGAGCAGTAACAGGCCCCCCAAAAGTACTAAGTATGATATTTTGATAATAAATTGAGAGGCCAGGGATATAGCTCAGTGGCACAGTACTTGCCTTGCAAATACAAGGTCCTGAATTCAATTCCCACAGTAACCACACACACAAAAAGTTATGAGGGGCTGGGGAGATGGCTCAGTAGAATAAGCACTTCCATGGCAAGCACAAGGGCCTGAGTTCAAT
>NDGM011032104.1:0-12538 GCA_002564305.1 Octomys mimax
AATTTGATTTGAAACTGTATCATTGCTATTTGTTTCTCAATAAAACTGATGAAAAAAAAATGTCTTTGATTAATTTGATTTTAATGTATTTGGCACAGGGTCTCACTACACAGCTTGGACTTATTGTGATCCTCTATATTCAGTCTCACCAACACTGGGGTTACAGGCATATTCATGTTTTATTTTATTTATTTTTTGTTTGTTTGCTTGTTTTTAAATTTTATTTATTTATTATTATGTGGGGGGGGCAGCTCAGCCAACCAGGGGGTGGGGCTGGCTGGCATGTGGTGCTGGGGGATTGAACCGTGGTCCCTGTGCTTTGCTAAGCTTGTCTTAAGTAGGTGCTTTAGACCACTGAGCCATCTCACCAGCCCTCATGTTTTAAATAAAAGTAGTAATCATGAAGTATCTATACATTACCACCATTGTTTTACTATTGTCTACTAAAATCATTAACAATTTCATTTTAATTGATAATTTCTTGTACATTATTATGATAAACATGCAGGTTCATAATTTTTCAAGATGCCTCATCTCCTCAAGAGTCTAACAATTGTGGTTTCATTGCGGAATTATTCATTTCAGTCTATCTAGTGGATTATTCTTCTTAGCATATAAAGTATTAAGTCCTTCATGTTCAAAATTTCATCCTTTGACTTTCTGTTGCTCATTGCTTACAAGATTGCCTTGGTCAAAACACTCAATATTAGATTCAAATGAATCCTTTCACTTCTTTTTATTTATTTTGGTCTTTCTTTTGTTTTCCTTTTTTGTATTTTTTTGACACAAGGTCTCACTATGCAGCTTAGGCTGGCCTTGAACTCACTTTGTAGCCCAGTCTGGTGTCAAAGTTACAAAGATTGTCCTTCCTTGGCCTCCCAGAGTGAAGGGATGAGAGGTATGGGCCACACACCTGGCCGTTACTGTTATTTTTTTTTTCAACTCAGAACCCAAGAGCTTATATGGCAAGCAAAGGTATCTGTGATTTGGCTGCAAACACCTTTTAACCTACTCTACTCCTTAATTTACCATAGCTATTCTCAGTGAAATTTTGCTTGCTATGAACATATTGGTAGAATTGCCTTTGGAATCATTGTAGTTATTTCTCTTCCTTGAAATTTTATGAGTGAAAATTCTACTTTATTTTTCTTCATATTCCTTAACAATATGTATTGTAGCTTATTTTCTTAACAATCGTCTCCCTCCACCCAATAAAATATAAGCCCCATGAAACAATTTTTCTTTCCAATGCAGTGTCCTCCATACCTGGAATACTCCTGGGTTTATAGTAGATTTTCCTATACATATTTCTTGAATAGAAAATGTGTTTACATTCTTTGCATGTGTAAAAGTAAGTAAGCACAGAAAATGCTGAAAAAAAGATAACAATCAGGAGATTGTCTTATAGAGACATTATCCCTTGCCTGACCCTGAAATGCTATCAGTAGAGTTAGTTACAAGGTTATGTGTGCATGTTTACTAATTTATGTTCTGTTTAATAAAGTATAAGCTATGAGTTCTGAAAGCTTTTGTTATGAGACCTGAAGTACACTGCCTTGCATATTTTCATTCTGTGAACTGAGTTTCAGAAAAGTCTCTTATGACTCATTAAATATATTTTATTGGGTTGACTTGGTTTACAGGCTAGTTTACAATCTTTTTCTCCCACTTCCTAGATTCAACCCAATAGCACTATAAGCTACGTAAGGTTGAATTTTTCTCAGGACAAAATAAATTATCAATCATGTGTCTTCTCTGGATGTTCAGGGTCGTTTTCCAAATATCAAGCTGAAGTTCTCAATATCTCAGAAAAAGAAGTCAAATACCTGAAGTCAACATTTTCTTTCAATCCATGGTATGAAGCTGTTCACTGAAATAATATAGTCATCTTTGATCACAGACAATGTATGAATAGCCTAAGCATCTATGAGATTACCATATTAACAATTAATTTGCTTATAGAATTAATTTTAGCTGTTTTTGAACAAGCATTTACTGAGAATCTGCTTTGTATGTTGTACTGTCATGTGTTCTGGGGATGTAGTAAGAACAAGACGTTATAAGTTCGCTACTCTTGTAAAGTTTATATTCCATTAGACAAAAATCTAAAATATAAACAGAAAGACAAATGGCAGGTATGGATCTGATTTTAATATGATTTTAAGTGTATTCCCTAGTTTCACATGTTTGAAGCCTATTCCTCCGTGTGTTGATGAGAGAGCAGGTAAGCCTTCGTGGAAGATCCCTAGTTCTAGTGAAAGAGAATTAAAAACCAGATGTCTTCTTTGGAGGGTGTTGAAGAAGATCACGCCTAGAAAAAATATTAGTGCTGCTATAGAAGTCCCTGGGAAGGAATAAATAAATATTGTAGGTAAATCTCATCTATGACAAAGCACAGAGCAGTCAATTCACATCTTTTTAGGTCATATAAATAAAGATGGCTAGATAGATATTAATAAAACTAATGAAAAATTATTACAGAAATCTGAAAAATATGGGGAAATAGAAAATATCATATATTTTCCAATCACTAAAGATAATAAATATATTCTATGTACATATTTTATTCATGTATATTTACTGTGTAAGTAATATTTCATTATATGTACTTCTTAAGAGAAAAAATTTCTGGGGCTAGGGAGATAGCTCAGTGGAATAAGTGCTTCTCTGGTAAGCATAATGTTCTGAGTTTGATGCCTGGTACCACAAAAAAAAAGAAGAAAAGAGAGAGAGAGAAAAAAAGAAAACACATTTCTGCTAGATTACACTGTAAGGTTAATATTCTTGATTATGATGAATTTACCCAGCAATTCTGAAATTCTAAGAGGTCTAATAACTTACATTCTATGATCACAATATTTTCTTACTGATAACCTAATGCTACTTTTGCACATATTCTGCCCTTATGAAAAAACTAGAACTATACTAATAAGAGATTCTTATATCATTCTTATGCCTTCTACCTAATATCCATACAAGGCTGAGAACCAGGTTTACTGTTTCTTGATGTATCCATCTTGAATTTCTCTTTGTAGAGAAATCATAAATATATATGATTTTTATTTTTCAGCATTCTTATATATAATACAGAGCAGTACATAAGCATTTTCACAAACACTTTTTGCTTTATAATGTCCTATAAATTATTTCATGAAACATCTTTCTGATTTTTTTTTGCAGCTTCACAGTAGTCTATGATGGTACTGAATTATTTAGCAAGTCTCCTATACCTGGTTATTTTTAAAAGGCTATATTTAAGCTAAAAGTAGCACCTAATAAAATCAAACAATTAATGTGTATTTTTATTTGGATTTTTGATCAACATTGCAAAGATAACTCAGTGGACTAAGCACCTGCTTAGGCAAGCACAGGGTCTGGAGTTCGATCTCCAGCACCATATACAGCACCAACCTCAGCTCTGGCACAGAGTGGGCGACTGAGACCAGGTGTGCTGGTGCATGCCTATAATCCCAGTACTGGGGAGGCTGAAAACAGGAGGATCACTACAAGTCTGAGCTGCATAGTGAGACCCTGTACCAAATATGTTTTTAAAAAATTGCAAATCATTCTAGAATAATGTTCAGATCTTGAACACCATATAAGGAGAAGAGGTGGAGATTTATCTAATTCATCTACCATGATTTCTTCCTTCACAAACTACTAATTTGTCTGTTTATTTATTTATATTTTTTATACTGAGGATCTAACTTGAGACCTTTTGCTTCCCAGGCAGGCACTTATGTGGCTGAGCTATATCCCTGGCCCCAAAAACTTCAATTTATTTTGGAGGGAGGAGCAAAATAAATTCACTTAAACTATTCTACTCTTATTGTTACTGTTGTTGTTTATTAATGAAAATTCTTTATCAAAAGATTTATTGAATTGTTTGTACTGAATAGCTAATCGGAATGTCTTTAAGTTCAAAATACCAAGGTAAATTGATTGACTCTATTAGTCAAGCTGCCAATTTTACTTTAAAGAAAATTTATAACTAAACTTGGATCATTGTGATCTCAAATATCTCAGCGGCTTGATTTACTCCCTTTTCTATTCTTGTAAGAAATTTTAGTAGACCTAGTACAAGAGTAAAAGCTCAATCTATCTAGATATAAATAGTACCTCAAATTTGTGTCCCTTAAACTAGAATAAAGACACCAGGGACAAGCAAATATTTTGCTAAACATTGTTTATTTTACCCTTATACTTTAGAGAAAGAAAAAGCAGTATGAACTGTGACAAGATTAAAGAGAGACTTCTTAGTGATAGGCTTTCTTTCTAACAACTCATGCAGGACACTAGAATAAATAGCTCTTTTTTTTTAACTTAACCTAAGGTCTAACTTACAGAAGGATTCTGACCAGTGACTAGGAAACACTGTAGATATAGCATTGTATGAAAGGTTAGACACTCTAAAATGACCAGTTGTTGGAGGAAATGCCCTACATTTTTTCAAATGCACCCTAGTGATTATCATAAAATGTTCTATTTATTTTTTATTATATATTTTAAAATATCTTAAATTTAGTGGGCCTGGGAGATAGTTTGGTGGTCTAAGTACCTGCCTGTCAAGTGCAAGGACCCCGTTGATCCTCTTATTGCATGCCTCACCAGCACCCCCCCTCTGAACCAGACACTGAAACCAGATGTGGTGGCACATGCCAGTAATTCCAGCACTGGGGAGGTTGAGACAGGAGGATCGTTATGAGTCCAAGTTGTGTAGTAAGACCCTATACCAAGTAAACAAATAAATAATTTTTTTAAAAAATCTTAGATTTAATGTGCAAGTGTAGTGCTAATGTAACATTTCATCTTTTCCCTCTTAGCAACAGTACCAGTAATACCTTCAAGTAATATGCATCAAATATTAACATAATTTAATCTCATTTACTACTCTTATTTCATAGAGGTGGGTAGCAACTCTAAAGTGCCAAATAACTGTCCCAAACTCACAAAAGTATTATTGATATCCTTCTTATTCATCATAGTGTCAAACAGTTCTCTTCTGCTACTTCTTGTATTTTTTATTATCCAAAATATTACAAGAAAAGCTAGTCTTTGACAAAAGGGAAAATTTCATTTTGGGAATTCATCTTTAAATCCCAGAAGTGACAAAAAGCATACCTCCTGCTCTCTGTGAAGAAGATGCGGAAGATCGGAGAAGCAACACTTCCTCAATAGGATCAGCTTCCAGAAACAAGGTGGTGTACAGGTCAAAAAATGCCTTTGGAGTTAGTGAAAGAAAACAAAATAAATAGTTATGCATGGAAAAGTCAATGGCTCGGCATAACTAACAGCAGTTGTCATGGGCTTCCTCCCTTTCCCACTTAGCAACAGTACAAATAATGATATTTTTCTCACCACATTCTCCAGTTGCTGGATATTCTGTAGCTGAGGCCACAGAACAGAACTCAAAATTGAGACCTTTCCTGGATCTACTGGAAGAGTGAAGCCAAGGATGTGTTTCTAGAGGGTTACCTGTTAATCATTCAAATTCTTTTTAAAATGATCTTATGGATAAGATTCCATAGGAACAGCAGAATTTGAAGAAAAACCACAGGTTAATTTTCTCTGATCTTATCAAAAACCCTCAAACTTGTGCTCATGGTAAACTTCATGCTGGGAACTGTACCAGACCCTTTGGAATGGATGAAGAAAACAAGAAACACAGTGCTCTCCTCCTTTTCCTCAGTAAAATTATAGACCATACACAGATGTACTTTTAATATATGGATTATTATGTAAAGAATTTCATCATTAGCACTGGTTAGGCTTGAAGGGGTTATGACAGCTGGAAGAGGATGGTCCAAACGTGACAGAACCGCTAGCAGCTCAGTGCATGAGGGAGAAGAATTTTGCTGGAAATGTTTGAGGAAAAGAGCTTAATATGAATAAAAGACCCTGGCTGTCAGGTGTGAGTACAATGTAGCATTGATGTTTTTTAAAAAATGAAGCCAGACAGGTTCATATATTTAACACTATACTCTCTTTCGCTAAAACACGTAATACTACTGGTTTAGTCAGACCCAATTATCCTTATATGCCACATTTACCATACTTGCTCATGTTGTTTTCTGTCAATGCTATTTTGCTCAGTAGAGTGATTTTTCCAACTCTGAATCTTGTGACTGTACCATGTGCTTTATGCAACTTAAATATGGCAACCAACCTGCCAGTGAGTACAAATGAGGACATGTAACATCAATACCAAGAGGACCAGAGTCCTTAGTCCCTTCTACATGACCACTAATTATCAGCTCTTCCTCAAATTCTTCCACCTACATTTGAAGGATTTTAACAAGAAAAGTTACATTTCAATTTCTTTGTTGTTTCTCTATTAACCCTCAGGCCAACTGATTTTAGGAGACATTGTTTTGCCCATAGCTGACTGAAGTATTACCCAGCAGTATTTGTCAAGCACTAAAAGGGTCAGGGATATGTAGTCTACCATGATTCAAGAATTGCAGTGATGGAAAGGTTTGGTATGAGAGATGAGGCTGTTTGTATCCTCTTAGTCAAGTTTTCTTTGAGAAGTTGAACTTAATATTATTAATCATACTAGTAATTTCCTGGTTTCTTTTATTTGAAATACACATTCGGGCATTGTAAATCCAATAATTTGTATGATAGCAGGAGTTGGCCTTCTTTATTCCTTTCATGAGCTGGGTTTGATTTTCTTTTATCTCTTTAGGCATATATTTAGACGGTATCAAAATCCATAGAAGAATTTCTCATCATCAGGCATTCAAAAAATTATACTGAAATGATTACTGTGTATGATTTGCACTCATACTTTGTGATCTCTGATAATGACTCATGTCATGTGCTCATCCCTGAATCAAGGACAGTTGAGAGAAAACATAATAACCAAATAGGCCTTTACAATGTTCCACCCTTCCACCTAAGGTAGATAGGCCCTACCTGCCTTCAAACATCTGGCTAAATAGTGGGAAAAGACTACTCCCTAAAAATACAAGGAAATCTTAGGTGTATGTTATTATATAATTAGCAAAGAAGATATCAAAGAAGAAGTAATAGCAGTACATTACTGGTTCAAAATATTACAATTTGTGCCTGATTTTTCACATCATTTTTGTATGCAGCTCCTTCTTTCCATAGAGTTCTTAACGCCATTTCCAAAGAAATTAAAAGAAGCCTAACTGCATGTGGGGGAGAAGAAGGGACAGATGTCACGTCAGTTTGCTCCATGACCTTTGTCTCTTCATCCTTATCCAACAAATACCATACTAACACTTTCATTCCCTGGTCTATGCCCAGTCATGCAACCCTATGTCAGATCATAAACAATGATGCACATGATAACCACCCTGGAACTGGGTATTTCAATACTTCTATTTAATCCTTTACCCTTTTATGGCTCATATCTCTTGCCTGTTTCAATATGAGGGTCAATGTCTACATCCATACCACGTTGTCTGAATCACACTATTATTTAGAAATCTTTCATCACTAAATCTCATATGCCTAGTATAATATCTACCAGAGAAGAAGCTCTCATAACCACTTGTTGACTGAATTAATTCAGTCAGAGTTGGTTAGGAATGGTAATGCATTGTTAGGGTGAATGGGATTCCAAAATGAGAGAGAATGCAGACAATTATTTTCAAATCAACTGTTTTTATATGTCAGAAAACTTTGTCAAAAATTGCTTCAAGTTTTGCTGTATAACTCTGTTGAACATTAATTCACAAAACAAGCTGATTAACGTTTTGTGATATCTAGGAAGTTTTCATCTATTATAGGCAAAAGTAGCCAGGAACACAAAGGGTGATGGCCATGTGACAAAGGGAAGTCAGATGCTCAGGATAGGCAAGGATATTTTTATTTTTTTATTTTACTAGGAAGTAGCTCAGGGAGAGGGAGAAGGTATTTACCTGGAATAGCAATAAAATAATACAGTGTAGAAGAAATTCAATGTCACAAAAGAAACAAGTTAAGATCCTTCCCCTGAACTGGCTACTTGCCCTCTCTCGATGGTCCTCAGTAGTTCCCATCCTGCCCTGTGAGAGCTACAACCTCTGGGACAACTGAGCCTCAGCCTTAGCAGGATAAAGGAACCTCCAAATTCCAATCCAGTTTGGAAAGCAAGACAAACATGGCTTGGAACAGGTGCTAGCCTCAATTTATAATTTGTTGACTCCAACAAACTATGGAGCAATGAACTTGTTATTCAAGGTGTTTTATCACAACAGTGGTTAGAAATGATTACACTAGCAATGCTCTATGTATTAATCTCCATTTTGGCTATGTCAACATCAAGAATTGTTTGTCCTTTTAATGGGAATTTTATTATTTTATTTTTATTTATTTGAGTCCCTTCTAATCTTAAACTCACTAAAGACTTGTCAACTCTTTTTTACATTTTTAAAAGCAAAAAAAAAAACCATTTCTTGATTATTTCCCATAGTCTTTCTAGATTATATTTCACTTATTTTTGCTTAAATTTTAAACTCAATTTAAATATTCTAAGTTTCACAGATAATACTGCATACAATATATGTGAATCAGTCAAGTATGTGTACCATTGGTTTCTACCATTGGCTAAAATTTCAATTACTGGCTGTTCTTTGTTATTCTAATGAAACTACTCAGAACTTTTGTACCAAAACATGCACCAGGTTTTGTGCTTAGTACAGTAAGTTCTTCACTTACAGCAAGTTCCAAAGCAGAAGAACACTTATAAGTTAGATTTGTTTGTGACTCTGACAAACTGAGAATTATATACCTTTGATTATAAATATACAATGTAAAACATAAAAATCAAATGCAAGATCCATTCATATATGTGACAGTTTATAACTAAAATATTCATAAGTTAGGGGCTTACTGTGAGTCATATGCATCTCCTCAATAGATTCCTCAAAGTAATTATACTTTATAACATTCAAATATCTATTGAAAATAATAACCACGCTGAGAATTGAAGGTCGAATTATACATCAAAGATCACATAGACAGTCAAAAGTAGAAGCAATGGGCTGGGGATACAGCTCAGTGGCAAAGCACTTGCATAACATGACCAAGTCCCTCAGTGAGAGAGAGAGAGAGACAGAGAGAGAGAGAGCATGAGAGAGAGAGACAGATAGGCAGGCAGACAGACAGAAAAAGTGGCAGAGGCAGAGGCAAGATAAAACATAGAATTTTCTGATTAAAAATTCATTCTGCAGTATTTTCCTACATAAACTTGCAGGGAAATATTACTATTGTATTTGTGAGAGACAAAACGCAAAGTCAACTACAGAAATGTTTATCATTTTCACTATAGGAAAATCCAAAAGAGAGCGCACAGGCAGATACTGTAAAAATATGATGAGTAGCAGAAAAGATATGGGTAAATTCCACACAATAAAAGCATTCATTCATTTTATACAATTATGAGGAGATACACAAATGCTATAGAAAGTTGTTCAGTGCAAAGAGAGTTTTTGAGGACTGACTATATAGAAAGACAAATAATGCCACTTTTGCATAAGGGACCACTAATCACTACCCATGTAAGATGATTCCATGTGACACATATAACACCACAGAGTATATCATCACACATTTCTTATTGTAAAATAGTAGTTTTGCAAATAATAAAGACAATCTTATAAATAATATTAGATAAATGGAACAACTGTTACATTTTAATTAAACAGTAATTAGGTTCTTCTTAGACAGTAATTTTTACCATGAATGCATTAGTCAAAATCCATGCATTACCTGAAACATATTGCTGATAACACACTTGTGCTACTTTTACTGCTACTTTTATCCTCAGTAAAGTTTCACATCACTGAATATTAATATTCTATTTCCAAACACATAAATTAGAGAATCACATACAGAGAATAAAAATTCATTGCCCTTTTCCTTTAATAAATTTTTACTTGGCTTTGGATATGTTTTACTTTATGACTCTTCAGGAAGTGTCTTTTGACCCTTCTGTGATAGACTTTCCTAGGACCACCCTTGTTGTCAATATCTATAGTCAAACTTCAATTAACAGATAGAAATTTCAATTATTTAAATAGAAAAATTTCAAAGTGCAGAAAAACAAAAAAGAACTTAGTTATTTGCCAGATAACTGTAATGACAAGAGAACACCAGAAATTGTAGAAGTCACAACTGTAGGGAAACTTTATCATTCAGCAAGCTAGGAAAGCAAGGGAAAGAAAGTGGAGAGTTTATTAATCTGAACTTTACAGCAGAGATCTCTGGAGCACAGACACAGGCTTCTGAGGAGAGAAGATATCTCACCTCCTGGCTTGTTCTAGTATTTCTGAGATCAAAGAGTGAGGCCCATGGGTTTGCAACCCAGAATCTGAGGCTGTGATAGTGGATAATGCTGAGTGATAATGAGGCTAAGCCCACAGCATTTTAAATGTGTGAGCTGGATTCATAGATTTTTGTAAAAGTAGACTCCCCACTGACTGCTGCTGGAGTAGAGATGCAAGGTTAGCCTGATAAACAAGGTTAGCAGGAGCAAGTTTCTTGAATAAGGAATGTACACACTCCTGCCGGAAGTTAGCAAGGAGCAGAAAACAAACCAAACAACCAACCAACCAACAAGCAAAATAATAGCACCCTTCCTTCTCTTACAGCCTTGGATATCCTTCTATCACCCTCACCAGTTCAGAAACAAAAGGAAGCTCGATGGCGAGGTAGAAACGTGGCTTTCAAAATGCCAACCCAGGTATCATAAAGCAGACAGAGAAAGCAAGGATGTGGAGATGAGGAACATTGCTTAATAAGGTGCACGCTCTCCTTGACATTTTTATTTTCCACTCGATCAAGAAGATCTTAAAGGCAGTGACATTTCTTATTTATTCTTACTTCCTAAGTATCTAACCTGGTGTCAAATTCAAAGTGGCACTCAATTCTTTTCTTTCATTCACAAGAGAAAGAAAGAGAAATATTGAAGTGTGCATGTTGGAGTCTTGGCAGAGAGAAAGATGTCGAGGTTGTATTATTCACTAGGCACTTTCTCTCAGTGACTGAACGGTGAACCAAAAAAAAATCTGCTTTTGTACACCTTATATGCTCAGTAAACATTGTATGGATAAACACTAAAATAGCGAAGGTCTTCTCAATAATGAAGAGTTTCCTTATTGGCGATGTGGTCCTTGGTTCCTTCCATCTATTAATCATTTTCTTAACATCTTTACCGGCTCCTTTTTCTGCCTCCACCATAAACATCAGAGTCTAACAAGGTACAAATGTTATGTCAATCATGCATTCACTGAGCTCTCTTCAGCTTGTACAGACTAAAGTGTAATGTGCATTGTCCCAACTTAAATCCTTCCTCAATTATCATGAGGCTAGTCCCTATAACTTCAAATTGAATGTATTTAATACAAACTGATCTCAAAAATAAATAAATGAATAAATAAATACATACATAAATAAAGTTCATCTCTTTTTCTTTTGCAATCATTTATATAGCAAGGATAAATTTTCTGGCCAAATCATTTCGCTTCATATTATTGTATAGATAGGAATATTTTTATGAATGCTTTATCAATAAAATATATTTACTTTTAAAATGTGATCCACATTTTTCAAAATCAAAAAATATTGACTTGAAATTCCAACAACTTAGAAATATAATATTTTAACTTACTTTAAATTTATGAGGAACTACGAATTTGACCAATTTTGAAATATTTACTCATGAGCTCTGATGTGTTGGCATCACTGATAAATGAAGAAAAAATCCTCAATAAGAAAAATATATTTTCTCATTCCAAACCAAACAATAAATAACAGTTATGGTCAAAATCATATGACATGATTTTGACAAAATCATATGACACAGTTTTTCATGACTGTAATGAATACTTAAGAAAATCAGTTGACAGAGGAAATTATTATTTTAAGTCATACCTTTGGATGTTTGGCCTATGATTTATGGATTGGGCACCTTTGCTCCTATAGTGAGATTGCACCCCATGGCAGGATGATGTACTCAAATAGCTGTGATGTGAAAGAGAGAAAAATTAGGAGGAACAGAAAGGAACAAGTGGAGTCTACTATTCCATTGAAGAGTAAGGCTTGAAAGATGAATCTTTCAGACTTTCTCTAGGTTCCACCTCTTACAACTTCCATCCACTCTCAATAGCACCAAACCAGGAAATAAGTGCTTAGCACCAGGGCCTTTGAATGCCATTTCAAGTTCATATTTTGGATGTCATAAACAAGCTAATTTTGATAATTTTTTTAATTCACCAAAAACAATCTTAGAATGTGGACTTGAAAATATTAAATAAAAAAATGGAAGTAGAGCTTTGACTGATCAGGGCTGCTGGAAGGGAGGAGGAGGAGGAGAAGGAGGAGGAAAATGAGGAGGAGGAGGAGGAGAAGGAGGAGGAGGAGGAGGAGAAGGAGGAGGAGGAGGAGGAGCAAGGAGGAGGAGGAGGAAGAAGAAGAAGGAAGAAGAGGAGGAGGAAGAGGAGGCAGAGGAGGCAGAGGAGGCAGAGGAGGAAGAGGAGGAAGAGGAGGAAGAGGAAGAAGAAGAAGAAGAAGAAGAAGAAGAAGA
>NDGM011032105.1:0-16124 GCA_002564305.1 Octomys mimax
GCCAACTTGCAAGTCTAGAAGTTTAATTAAGTGACTCGGCAGGGTTCGGGGTGCTCGCTTTGCAAACATCCTGAGCCTTTGAAAGAAGAGGGCAGGAAGGTTGCTCCCTACGAGGGAGGGAGGGAGGCGGAGCCTGCTCTTCCCCACCTTTGCTCTTGCTGCTGTTGCTGTCTGGCTACGTCCAGGAGTGTAGAAGTTTGGCCGCAGCTACCGCCTCATGGGAAAGCTCCTAAGTTGTTCCTCAACCAGCGTTTGGAAGTGTGGACCCTCACGAGGGTAAGCTGTCCTAAAGGCAAAAGCTGAGCAAGCAGAGGCAGCATGTGCTTTCGCAGGCGCTTCTGTTAGCAGATTGCCTTTTGCCTGGGATGAACATTTCATAGGGAGGGGAATTAGGTGTTTTCATGAGAAGGCTATAGAAGACGTGGAAGTTTTTGTTGCTGATGCTTCCGTCAAGCTCCATGGAAGGGCGAGGGCCAGGGGTCTCCGAGCAATGTGTCCGACCAGTGGGCATCTACGGCTCACTGACCTCACGAATCCACCGCGCCACGTGGGGAAGCAAGAGGGGAGCTGACCTTGAGGAAGACCGCCCGCCAGCCCGGGGCTCCTGCCCTCCCAGGCCAGCTGAGTTCCATGGCCTCACCCCAGAAGAAACGCTAACGCTCAAACCCAGGGGAAAGCATAGAGAGGAGAGTGGAAATGCTGGCGCCTGCAGCAAAAGCAAAACTGAAAAGGTCTTGGAGAGATGTGCTGTACTGGCAGCAGAATGTCCAGGAGCACTTCACTGGCGTAAACTGAATTCTTTGTTCCACAGTACACAGCAATGAAAAAGAAAAATGAATGACTTCTGTCTTAGTTACTTTTCTCATTGCTGAGACAAAATATATCACACCTGAAGTTAAAGAGGGAACGGGTTATTTAGCTCACACGTCAGAGAGCTCAGTCCCAAATTGGCTGGCTCCAAGGCACCGGGGCTCGTGGCAGAGGGTGGCTCTGTGGCAGGGTGGCAAAGGTTCATGGCAGTGGAAGACAGCAAAAGCAACAACAAAGCGAGACAAGTCTTGCCGTTGCTTATGTTGTACCCAGTCTACTGGGATTAGGGTGGCGCCAATCCAATCAGAGGACTGATCTAGCAATCACCCAACCTTAATCCCAGCATTGCACAATGAATCAATCACACACTCTAGGTGCAGCCGCCTCCAAAAGCCCCATGACCTCCGGAGGCTTTGGGGTACATCTAAATACAAACCGCAACAATGTCTTTTCGCTAGTTGGTCTTATGTTCGTAGATGTTGTAGACAAAAGCTAGAACTTAAGAAATTCAGTCAAATATACTTAATTGCTGTCTATTATAACAAAATAAAAAATTTAGTGTCTTTGGGGAGGGGTTACTGCACACCCACATTTTTGAGGAAACTCCTCAAAGCCTGTTTTCATTTGCTAAATGTTAGTGTAGATTTTAGAAACTGGATTTAAAAAGCATGAGAGCACAAAAAAGTGTGACTGTGATTATCTCCTCAGACTGCCCTGTACCGTGGCGTTTTAAATTCGCTGTCATGTGAACACCTATAGGCATTCAGTAGATACTTGTTAAATAACAGGAATAATTTGTGAGTGGGCTTTAAATGACGCCCCACAACTAGCATCAAGAGCTCTGAGAGCGCACACACTGGCTTGCTACTTAGGACTTGGAGAAAGTTTTTTTTTAAACTTCTTTAAGCTTCAGAGCTTTCACTTGTAAAACAGCAATGTATAATTAACTCTTCCACTAGGTGGTCATTTAGATTACTGAAATAAAATTTATATAAAGCCTTTAGCTCAGAATCACATAGAAAAGTGCTAAGAAAGTTAGCTGTTCTCACTTTTATGCCTTATCTTAGGTGAATAATATACATGACTTTCAGTGCCCCTCACTGACCATGTAACTTACACATTAAGACTTTTGTGATAACACTGAGCATTGTAGCTCAGAATTCGCCTATCTGTGGCTTTAGGGTGCTGTAATTGCAGCAGGTAAGGGAAGCAGCATGGGGGGGCGCATGTCTCCTCTACTAGAGGAGACAGAACAGGCGCTCCTCCACATGCTGAGGCTCTTACCCTGAACTGGAAAGGGACACATTTCAGAACTGAGTCATCTATACTAACAGTCTCCCCTTTTTTCTTGGAGAAAGAGTATAGAATACTCTTTCTATAGAATAGAAAACTTGCCTTAAAAAGGCAGAGATGATAGCAGCAGGGCCTTGGGACCTGGAGGGGCAACAGCTGGAGTGGGACTTCTTCGTGTGGGATGGACCAGAATCTGACGTCTCAGCTCTGCTTCTTGCACTCTGTGCCTTTCTCCTGCTTCACAGGTAATAAGAGCATGTCTGTGTGTAGCTTTCGTGAAGGCGTAATAAAGCAACACTCTCGGTAAAGACCCCATTGTGGGGTCTACATAAGGTATGTGTAAGACAGCTTTGCACACTCAGCAGGGAAAGGAAGGACCCCAACGGCAGCAAGTTTGTTACTTCATGTGCTTGCATGCGTGTTTCTTCTGTAAGCACCCAGGTGGCTGAGAAAGATTTGCATTGCACCCAGTGAGCCAGGCCAGAATGGCATTTCCAGGAGGTGGTTGCCCTTCCAGCCTTACAAAAACTTGTAAACAAACCACTAAGACAACAATATGCAATGTATTAATTATTGAAACTGTGCTAGTAATCAGATTTGAAACTGTCTTACTGCTATTTATTTCTCAATAAAATTATTTTAAAAATTTTGTAAATTTGAAAAAAAAAATGCACACAGTTTTATTGTTTGAGTGAAACTGAAAAGACCCCACAGAGGTTCATAGGTGCCAAAACGGTAAAAAGAACAGTTGTGTGGTCATTAAACTGGGCACACCCAGGGATCAGCTCAGTGACTTTCCACACAGGAGTAGAATCTGCCCTGCATGTGACTCTTTGCTCTGCCATTTGCTGGAATCCTGTCATCGACTGACTCTCTTAAAAAATGTATTTAGTATAGGTTCTACAGGGCCTCCCCATACAGATCGGACTCATAGTGATCCTCCTGTTTTCAGCCTGCCAAGCACTGGGATTACAGGCGTGCCCCACCACGCTCTGTCTCAGTCCCCATCTCGGCACACCCCGGGGGCAGGGCCAGCACAGCATGCCAGAGATCGAACCCCAGTCCCTCCATCTGCCTAAGCAGGTGCTTTAATCTGCTGCGCTATCTGGTCTGCCCAATATTGACTGACTTCTTGACGGGCACATAAAATCAATTAGTATCCAGCCTCTGAGAGCACTTCTCTTCATAGTTTGTTACTTTCAGCTTTTAACCAATGAAGGGTTTTTGTTGTTTTTGGTTGTTTTTCCATTTAGCCAACCGAGAAACACTCCTCTCCACACCATTCCATACCTACGAAGGAAGGCATTTGGTCACACTCATCAGCTTGTGTAACCAGTGACTAAATGACAGAATTATTATGCTAGTCTTGTGTATTTGCCAAAATTTACAGCTCTTTCACAAATTTCTGAACTCCTGAGCTTTTTTCACCATGAGGTGACTTTTTAAACACCTCTGATGAAGGCTTCTGCCTTAGAAATGGGAACAATCTGAAAGCAAACTCAAGAGTAAGGATACCCGTGGGCGGCTCTCTTCCAAAACTAAACTTTTCTTACAGGGTATTCCTTCAGCCGCTAACCCAGCTTGCTTTGTGGTTTTACGTCCCTCTTCCTTCCAAGATCAGAAGTGAATGTCTACATCTTGCCCCATGTTGAGTCCCCATCTCCTGCACCTTCCTTGTGTGGTATACACAGCTGCCCAGGCTTATATTTAGCTCCCAGAATCTACACAAGTCACCTCCATCCTGAAGTCTTACAGTTGCTCTTCAGTCCACTTAATATGTCCTGTTTCAACAATTCAAGGTAGCTGCTGCTTTTGCAACTCTGAAGCCTTAAATTCTCATAGTGGCCTCCTGGCAAAAGTAGCTAATGCAGGCACACTGTAACACGTTTCCTCTTATTTCCCATTGTCTGTGCGCTCACTAAATTGCATGGTCCTTGACAAAAGGGCAGTCTGCCTGTCTAGTTCAAGGCTATTTTCCTACTGTATTTTTAACAAGCCTAGAGTCTTTAGAAGGTACACAATTAATATTTTCACTGATTAATAGGCACCAATCATGAAAATAAATATAAAGTTTCAAATGTACTTTATAGTGGTGTCATTCCTTATGACAGAATACTGGAAATATCAGCTATTTACTTACATACTTTTTTTTGTTGTTGTTCTTTGTTGGTGGGGCTTTAGTGAGGAGAAAAGAGAGTGCAGCTTATGCATTCAGTTTAAAATTTTGGCATTGAAATATTACTGATATTCCAAGAAGTGACACCCAGCCATTCTGTAGGTTAGAGAGGACTCCACCTTGGGGGCCCGGCCAGGGATGCGGACAGATGCATCTGCTTCTTGGTGATCGCTAATGGTGGCCTGGAGCGGGCATTCCAAAGTGGCAAGAAGGCCAGAGGGAAGGGTGTAGTCCACACAGTGGAAGGGTACAGCTCACACAAAAGTAGCCTGAGGGTTACGGTTTGTATCTACTTGTCTCCCCAAAGCCTCATTCCTCATGGGGGACTTCTAGAGCTTGTGATTGACTCATGATCCAAGGCTGGGATTATGGGTCTGGGTGCTGCTGGGATTATGGGTGTGGGTGCTGCTGGGATTATGGGTGTGGGTGCTTCTGGGATTATGGGTGTGGGTACTTCTCCCAGCCTGGGGCAGAGAGCCTGAATGCAACTAAAGAAAGATAGGCTTCCTCTCCGTTGCCGTCATTGCTTCTGCTCCTCCCATTTGCTCTCTGCTCTTTGCCACCACCATGACTGCTGCCCTCTGCCATGTGCCCTCTGCCTTGGAGCCAGCTGAGTATAGACTGAGACCTCCATAACTGTGAGCTAAATAAACATTTCCTTCCTTCACTTTGGGTGTTGGGTGTTTTGTCCAAGCAACGAGAGAAGAGTGACTGAGACAGTGAGGAAAGCAGAGCTTCAAGGAGGAGAAAGCTGCACCACGGGTAAAACCCTGCTGAGCCTCTGGCTAAGGAAGACTGGAGGTTACCACTGAGTGTGCTCCCTGAAGGTGCTCTGGATCTTTGTTAGCTTCCCAGCAAGGCAGGTGGGCCTTGGGAAATGCCAGCATGAAGCCTGTGGGCACCCACAAGTCCTCCTGTGCAGCTGTGCAACACTGCCCTTGTGCTCTGTGGCTTGGGGAAAGCGTATACATTTTTCTAATCCTTTGACTTGTTTTAATTAGAATTCAACATAGCACTCTAAACAGGGACTATATGGGAGGAGCAAATGAATTTAGGAAATAACTGTTTGAAAAGAAACTTCCATGTATGTGTAGTAGTTACGTATATAGCCCTAAGGTCATTAGATGACGCGCCTCACTACGCGGCAGGGCAGTGAATCCCGTCCTGTTTGCACTGCATCTGAACCTGCAGTGCTTTTCCTTAGAAGCCCGGCTTCCTGCCTAGCCCCATCCACTGGCTTGCCACTTGCTATGCTTCCTTCAGAGCTATTTTACGTGTTCTGCTGTCACATCGCTCAGTGGGCCACATGCCTTCGTTGGCACAGGTCGCAGTGAATCTGATGCCTTCAGAATGTCAGTGAGCACTTCCAGCTTAGGGTGCTTCATCCAGGCCTTCAACAGTCACTGCGAACTTCAGAGCTCATTGAGATTCCAGCTCAATAGGAAGGCTGAATGCAGATAGCTCTAGGTCCCATTGCTCCTCCAGGCTTGTTTTGACCAGAGCTAGGGATCTCAGCTACACATGGGATGCTTAGAGACTGCAGCGTCTCTGGACATTTTTATTCACAACTGCTGAGTTTCTTTTCTTTTCTTTTTTTTCCCGGCCAGCTCGGCCCACACTGAGGGTGGGGCTGGTGCAGCACGTGGGGCTTGGGTTCGAACCTTGGTCCCCTACACCTGCCTAAGCTTGCCTAAGCAGGCACTTTAGACCACTAAGCTATCTCCCCAGCCCCCAACTGCTGAGTTTCTGGGCTTCTCTGATTAAAGGTGGCATTTCTCTTGTGGTTTCCAACAACTCTTTTCCTTGGGAGAAACCAAAGACATTGGATGCTTTCTTTTGAAAGCACCACCAACCAGAGTAGGCATACATGTCCTAGGCACAGTCAACATGAGATTGGCATTTTAACATGGAACCTGGGAGGACATTTGGATTCTCTCAAGGCAGTAGTGGGTGGGTCCTGCACACCGCAGTGGTGCTGGGCCAGCCTGGTTGAAGTAGAAGAACTTGGTCTCCTCCAGGTTGGCACAAAAGCATTTTAGTTCATACCATGTCTTATGCCTTGTTCTCCATCCTGCTGTTGACTGCCACCACTCTTTGTAGCTGAGCTGGCACTTCCCGACAAAATTATTTGCTGCTCCCGGTAGAGCCCAAGGTGTGGGGGAAACCTGCCTATCCTATCAGAGTTTCGATTGCCAATGTCTATCATTGAGAATATGCTCCAGGGAAAGAGAGGATGGGGCAGGAGGAGAAAACAGCCCTGCAATTCAGACTGCTACTCCATTTAATAGAGAGGAGGTGGTATTGCTTTCCTGGTAATTAGCTTTTTTTAAAAAGCCTATGTAAGATATCATCAGCTGGACTGTGTTTACTGGACTGTGTCAACACATCAGACAAACTTGGCTTTGCTGATTTATCCAAGATAACTAACCTGACGGATTTCCATTGAGCCTGTTAGAAGTCTGGCTCTAACTTGTAAAAATATGTATTTAGAGTTAGGACTCTGTAGAAAAAAAAAAAAAAAAAAAAAAAATATATATATATATATATATATATATATATGTCTTTGATTAGAGATTAGAGACACAAACACATGGAAAAGTTCTTTAGTTTGTGAGCATCAAGCATTATGCTAGTCTCTTTGAAATGTTGAGATTTGGAGCCATAGATCTGTTATCTGCGCATGGGAGAAACAATACCTTGGTTTCAGGACTAATGGAGGGGGCCAAGATAAGAAGACAAACCCCAGCAGAAGTGATAAATCGGGTTTAATGACGAAGTCACTTTGCTAGCTGTAACAGCTGCTGGGTAAGCTGATCTGACTGCCGTAGGTGAGAGCTATGTCCCAGAGCCATCATGGGCCTGGAGAAGAGCCACAGGCACTGGTTGCACAAATGGACATTGATTTTTCAATAAACTGGAACCCAAAGCCTACCCCACCCCAGCGTTATCTTCTCTCAGGAGAGAGACTTTCTCGCTCATGCCTGGCACCATGTCCTGGCGACTACATTACAAGAATTACACGGGCAAAGCGAGAGAGAACATCATCCCAGCTAAGCAATGTGATCAGCGGGACAATTAAATCAATTAGACATGCAGCCACTGAGTTATATCTGTTTTGCCTTGTGAAATATAATTTCAAGTCTATCATCTCTTTTTACATCTGACAGCCTTTGAATTTTGTGGTTTATTACTCTGTGAAAACAGTGCTTATTTTTCTAACTGGATAAAGTAACGTTGGCCTTTATGTTGGAGGCTGTGATTCCTTCGCCCTTTCTCTGAAAAATTAGAGCACATTTTACATTTTCTATTTGCCCCCATCTTTTCAAATGTGAGCTTGAAGGCCTAGTTTAGATTTCTTTTCTACAGGTGATGATGTGAAACTTTACGTTTTTTAATTCACCATTTATCAGATGGATCTTTGTGGAGGAAGAGAAGTAGTTAAATTGTACTAGATTAGTGAGATGTGATCAAACATTTGGTGAATGTTTACGTGAAACTAGCGCTACAGTAAGGGATGCCTTGGCATTAACCACTCAAAATGCTCCCTCTTTCCTTGAGCACACCTGTCCCATCCATCGTTCTTGCTACTTTCAGAAGTAGTTCTGAAGTCCTTTTTCCTGTCGTTTGTTGAGCTATTGTGGCTGCTCATGGTCCAAAATCTTCTCAAAATGGTTCCCTCTAATGGTCATGTTGAATCCCAGGAGTAGTTACAATTTGCACAGTGCCAGATCCAGTGGCGCGATGGATGAGCACATGTGCAGTGCTTTGGACAGCACCTGGCAGGAGCGTTTCCAAAATAGCTCCACAAAGCAGCAAGAAGGGTGGCATAAGCATGTTTAAAGGGAGGGGGAGTAACTTGTGGGGGATTAATGACAAAGTGCTTTAGTGCGCTTTCTTACTTTAAACACATTGTACATTTCTATCATACTGTCTGAGGATCCTTGAGTGACTTTATAATAAAAGTGTGAGCAGAGCAGACATTTTAGTTTAAAGGGAGAGTACCAGGTCTGGAGGGTCCGTGCACTGTCCCGTGGCCACCCTGTCACCTCAGTGTGTGGAATTTGCTGATGGCAAAGAGACATGGACATCCGCAGGTGAGCTAAGGAAGCTATGAGAGCTTTGGTTCAGGAGACTCGGTGTCCTCTAAGCCTCTAGTGGACTTCACAGTCCTGCAAAGAATACATGAGCAGGTAAGAGCCTTTAAGGGAAACTAGCCTTGAGGCCGAGAGATGGCTCAGTGGAATAAACCCTTCCTGGCAAGCACAAGAGCCTGAGTTCAATCCTGGTTACACCGAGGGAGGGAGGGAGAGAGAAAGAGGAGGGAGGGAGGGAGAGAGAGAGGAGGGAGAAAGGAGGGAGGGAGGGAGGGAGAGAGAGAAAGAGAGTGCCTCCAGGGCTCTGACTTTTGGGTGTTCTAGAAGAATATAGTGTAGCATTGGGAAACCTACTAATATAATTCACTGAAGTAAAAGATTTAGAAACTGTTCTACAATTATCTAATTATAAATACATTAAATCCTCTGAGGATGTCTTGAATTTCATATACCCAGTTTGTGATTTGCAAAGCAATCACCTCACCAGCTCAGAAAAGGAATAATAATGTTTCAAACCCATTTTTCTTGGAGTGCTTACCTCAATAATAATTACATCCAAAAGAGAATTCTCTCTTTTCTAAGGGAAAATAAGAAGTAAGGCTATGCATTTTGCTCTCCAACTTTTGTGTGTGTGTGTCCTGGTTTACTTTCTCTTTCACATGATTTTTAAAAGAAACTCACAAATATCACACGAAAATATGTTGATGAGAGTCTAATTAAGTTTGCACTGAATTTATAGATTTGTTTTAATTTAACTAATGCTTTCATGTTCTTAAGTTTACTTGTCCTGAATCTTGATCATTCAAGCTTTATTTTATGCACTTCAGTAAATACAATTTTCCCTATAAAAGCTGTATGAATTGTGCTTTCAAACAGTTTTATTGCCAGTGTGTTGGTATTTTTACTTTTCTAATTAGCCTTTCACTAGTACACAAAGATTTGGTTTTTGTGTGTTGACACTGAGCCAACAATGTCTACATCTTTTCCCAGACAATTCTATAGTATGCAAATAGTAAAGGTTTGAGTCACACGTCTGGTACTTCTAATTCACTGTATTTTCTTGCCTCCTTCTACTTATTAGGCTGCCCATCCTAGTAACCATGGTAGATTTAGTCATTTTATATATGTTTAAGTGTTTTTATTAAGAAAAAATGAATTGAATATACTCACTTTGCTCACATGTGGAAATGATTCTAATGTTTTCCCACAGTGATATTTGCTGTTATTACAACAACTTTTCATTAAATTAAGGAAGAATTTACTTATTCCTAATTTGAACTCATTGAGAATTGGTTCATGAGAAGTGGCTTTTATAATTAGATAATTGTAGAACAGTTTCTAAATCTTTTACTTCAGTGTATTATATTAGTAGGTTTCCAATGCTACACTGTATTCTTCTAGAATAAATCTTGTTTGACCTTTTATACTATTTTTAAAAAATTTCTGGCTTTAATTTATGAACATTTAGCTTACCATATTTGTGCTTGTGTTTATAAATGAAATTCATTGATGGGTCTCTCTTTTTATGTGCTCTATCTTTTGAGTCTGTAACAGGATTACGGAACTCGGCTGAATGAGTTTTGAGTTTTTCAGAGTTTTAATGCTGTAGTATAATTATCTATTCCATAAAGGTTTGAAAGAACTGGCTCAAAAATTCCTTTTTCATTACTGTCTTTTGTGGGGATAGATTTTTTAATTCAGTTATTGATGTATTCATTTTTTTTTACCTTTTCTCAAATCATATGTAATTTATAATTTCTTAGAGAATCCTGCATTTTTCTTTGTTTTTAATTATGGTTTTGTTATTGCTGTCATTGATATTTATAGCATCCTCTGAGGATGTCTTGGATTTCATATATCTAGTTATGTTTTTTTTCTTGTGCCATTAAATAAATAAAAGTGAATAAATAAAAAGTACATACCATTATTATTTTTTATAGTTTTTTTTATCTTCTCTCAGTTTTCTTTAATGTATGCACTAAATCAAACAGATGTCTAACTTCTCATTTCATTTATTAAATTTATTTATTGTCTGCTCTGCTTTAGAAATGCTCTTGATCTTTATTAAGTTCTCCCCTTTCCAAGTAGGAATTGATTTCTGGTGTGTGCTTTACTGAAAGTTTCTAAAAGCCACATTAGAGCAAATGTGAGATTATTTATGATGGATTCCATCAGGATTTGTGAACCTTTAAGCAATTATTGAAACTAAGGGAAATAGGTAAATTTAATTACAAAGCACCAGGAGAGGGCTTTGGATCTTTACTCTGAAGGAGATGGACAGCCGGAGGGCAGGAGTAACAAAAGCGAGCGCAGGCCCAGAGGAGCCCTGCCAGGGCATCGGAGCCTGCACAGGTCTCAGCTTACGGACTTTCCAGTGTGCACCTCTTCCAACCAGTCCCCCTTGAACGTCGCACATCATGTGTTCATCTGGCTTTGTGACCTCTTCTTAACAGAGCAGTTTATCATTTTAATTTGTCAATCTTTTTGCTTTTCTTCTTTCAATTATTTTATTACTAGCATGGAGAATAGTGTAAAGGATGCTACCTCATTATTATCAGTCCTCATACTAAGTCATGTCAGCACTGTGCACTCCCACCGACTTCCAAGTGAATGTCGTTCTCTGGGGTGAGACTCATACAGCTGCGGATGGCCCTGGACTAGGCTGTGTCCCACTTGTCTAAGTGCAGTCAGACTCACTGCTTCCTAACGGATTTTTAACTACAGAGTCACATCATCTGTGTTGCTGTATCACCTCCTGTAAATTAAAATTTTTCTGCGTTAGCTCTTTGAGAAGCAAATAGAAAATATTTTTTTATTTCCATGTGCTCTGAGAACAGAGTAAGGCTACGACCTTCAGAGAACCTGTAACATTCAGTAGAAACAGAAGCAAGATTCATTTGGACACTCTGAGACTTGTGAGGCTCTCGAATGACGATTTCAGTTGCCAACTCTGCAGGACAGATGCTAGCTAAGTGTGTTTCCTGTTATGCTTTGCAGGAATGCTTGTGGTGACATGGCAACTGCACAGGACCATGATGCCAGCTTGAGTAGACAAGGAAATAACCTTTCTCCCATAGGGACAGAATCATGATCCCATTCTAGAAATTTCTAAGCATATCTGAGTCATATTTTGGTTTAGTTTCAGATGTCCAAGATGAAGACCCAGAGATAAAGATCCTAGCTTAAACAACTCATTTAGTAAGGTCAGGAAATGCTAAGGAAAAGTGAGAGGTGTGACAGTAAGCAGAAGGTAGTCATTCTGGTTCTGGTGGACATCTGTCTCTGAATCACTTCAGCAAAGAAGTGTACAAGCTGAGGTGTGTACACACTTCCCAGCATGCCAGCTGGCAAAGGTGTCGTGAGAGTGCAGCTGCACTGAGCCCAGTTAGGGGAAGAGGAGGAACCTTTAGGCAACTTGGTCATTCCGAGAAGACGTAGTCATTGGAGTGACCTGGGATGGGCACTGACAGCGCCTGCTTCACATCTGCGTGCGTGCTCCCCACTCCCCACCAGGCTGCATGCATTACTTCACAGGTGTCTGTGCACAGCTCCGGAGGGCGGGGCTCCTGGAGTGACAACATGCGACTCTTCTGGGTGGTCGTGCAGCATAACCCTACTATCTAGGTCTAGTTTCATCTACACACTATTAGGATTTTGTCCATGTAACATGTTAATGTGTTGACTTTTCTCCTAAATTGGGTCCAAACTTGGATTGTCAGTACTTTACAGGCAAGGCCTGAGCTCAGCCATGGAGATTCAGCTACAGAAATTTCCAAATAGCTTCCATGAAGTCTAAGTCCAGCTGAGCCACATGAGGCTGACCCGTCAATCTCCCTGAGAGTCTTTCTAGGGTATTGCTACTTTTAGCTGGCCCATCACCCCAACATGAAGAATTCATGAAATTAGTGTGATGTTCCCAGAACCAAAATAAAGACTGGTGGTCAAAAGCAGCAAGATAAAAACCAAGGTTATTTGCTTTTAATATGACTTTGTACTTTGGGTCATGTTGTATTTTGGGGTTTTGCAAAGAGAACAACACAATACAGGACACTTAATTCTAAGATTAGTTATAATAGTCACCCAAAGAATTGTATACAAAGAGTGCAAAAAATCTGTCCACAGACCAAAGGCATAACAATCCAGCTGAGGACGTGGATTCCATGGCAACATCCTGCATGTGTTCAGCTGAAGACCCAGAGCTCATAACAATGCCTCCACACATCCAAATGGAGGCCTAGAGCCCACGACAATGTTTTATGCAGGCCAGCTTTGTGGATCTGTGCTGGGAAGTCCCAAAGGTTAATGGTGGAAACTAAAAAGGCTGCACCAGTGGGGTGAAGGATCTGTGCCAGCAGGCTGAGGGGTCTGTGCTAGAGTCAGGAAGTGATGTTCAAGGTAAGAATCAGAGCTCTCCCCAAAAGTACCGCAGCTATCCTCAGCAACAGTGAGGTCCTGAGCTATTCTGAGGGTGAGGAGAGCTAAGTGCCCATCAGGACAGCCAACATGACCAGCTTGTCCAGGAGGCTGAGCTATGCACAATCTTCCCCTCTGAAGACAGGAAGCGATGCTCAAAGTAAGGACCAGAGCTCCCCCAAAGTGAACTGTAGCCATTGTCAACAACAAGATCCTAAGCTCCTTCAACTATGACAACAGCCAAGTTCATCACAAAAGCCAGCACATCAAACCCCTCTAGGAGAACCAGCAGCTCCCTACAGCCTCCCTACAGCTTCCCTACAGCATCCCACCAGATTCTCAAACAACTTCTCTTTTTCTCCACTTCTGCTTCTTATGCTACCAGCAACAATCCTCAGGCAGGCCTTCCAGGCCCAGCACCATGATAGTTCAGTTTAGCTGGATGTGAAGACTAGTTAAGACTAGTGTTAAGACCACTAGTTGTCAATCCACCACAAGTAACATTCTCTTTCCTCTGCTAATAGGCAAACAAATACTTATTCTATTATTTAATAAGTTTAAAAGCAATGAAAAAAAAACAATGATATTCCATGGCAGATGTGGAGTATAGTTGTATAAACAACGTATGACATCAGTCCATAGGAAATGCATGCATAAATACTCATAAAATTATAGCTTAGTGTGAGAGTGGCTGGTAATATACTTGTTCTAGTGATAATCTTGAAAGATTAGTGCTTCTCTGACTGGTTCAACTGTGGACATCAGTATTGAACCCTAATCCTAATCCCGGCATCCATTCTAACAGAGTTTAAGATTTTTATGAAAACAATAGGAAATTTTGAAGAGTTTTGTACCTGTCCATTGATGTGAGGATTATCTAATTTGTCATATTTAGACTTAAATCAGTGTTAAAGAGCCACACAAAGTTATGTAGGGTTCTGCTGCCTGGGTTCAGCACTCTTCACTTAACAGCTGACCAGAAGAGTGACCCAGATGTAATACATGTTCTTATTTCAATGGGGTACTTCCTGTAGATCTCCTGATTTTCCACATGCCCTACAGTCTTTCCTTTTTGTTTCTTAAAATTGTTCCTTAAAGGCAATCCTGAGAGCTTTCTTGAACTCTGTTCTGGGTCTTTAACTACCTTTGAGTTGCGCTTTCCTTTAATATTTTCTCTAGAAAGTCTATTCCTATGCCTTGGATCTCCTACTAAGCTATCTACTGTGTGTTCTCTCTGTTGCTTATCTTCCCCGTCACCATGAGGGGGGCTGCCTTCAGTTCTAGGTGTTCCAAAGGTCCACATCCTAGATGAAGCCAAGCCCAAAGAAAGCCCCTCACTTCATAGTGCCACAAGCTTCCAATAATGAGGATTCGTGAAGCAGCTTTCTGTACTCAGCTGAGTGTCCTGAGGTCATGTGGCACTAATGCAGAAGCTAGCACTCCCAGTGGGCAGTGACCTCCCCAAGTGTGTAGTCTAGAATAGGACAGAAGAGTTTCTTCTTGGAGGAAACTTCCTTCATTTGTGTAAGAGAATAATGAAGACATTTTCTCAGAATTTTTAGGCAAACTAGATAATTCTCGAACTGTCATAGTCTTATGTTAGTCATGTCATTAATCCTCTTACTTTTCTTTAATGGAATAAAGTGGAGCCCCTGTAGGATTAAAAGAACTTCTTAGATCCTATAACTCTGCAAGTATCCTGTAAATTTTAAAATTCATGAGCACTACAAAGTATATTCATCACCCTAACTGGTCAGTTATGCGAGGATATCTCTGAGTGTGCTGTTTGTGACCACAGGTCCATCTAGTGATGATCAGAAAAGACCAATATGGGGTGGACCACTAACGCAGGCTTTGTCAGATGTTTGTTTTGTCACTTTCCTTCGATTCCTCTGCATACAAAGAATTTTTGCTTAGAACAAAAGTTATACTAGAGAAGGATTAATAAGCAACAAAGAGCGAGCTAATGTTTATAAAGCATCTATCATGACTTAGGTACAGTCTTTACAAATGTCTGTATTTATAAAATCCTTGTGAACTTTACGTTTCCTTTTATATTTCGAAGGGGGCTTGGGGTTTTTGTTTTTTTTTTGGCTTGTTTTTGGTTGGGTTTTCTTGTTTTGTTTTTGTGTTTGTGTTTTGTTTTATTTCCTTTTGTTTTTGAGGCAAGGTCTCCTGTGTAGTTTAGGCTGGCCTTGAATTCACTATTCCTCCATCTAGGCTGGCTTCAAGCTCCCGGTAAGTCTCCACCTCAGCTGCCTGAGTGCTGGGCTTACAGGTGTGAGCCACCATACACAGTTTAAATTTCTTTTGATGGTTAAGGAACATAAATGTGAAGAAGGTACGTGATTTTCTTAATATTTGAATTTATGCCCTCCAGGGTTGAAGTCATGCTTTTTCATTTATCTTGACAAATACAATCATTAGTACTGCAAACATGTACCAATAAAAATAAAAATTTAAAAATAGGTAAATGAAGGTGAAAAGTTGTGTTTGGTTATCTTGAGCTTATTGCTGATTTCGTTCCATTTTAAGTATTCCAGGTTTTCTCTCAAAGCCCACATTCAGAGTCCCTGCTTGGTGGGTTATGTCACCCTAAGCCCACCCCCATGCTGCTAGTCCTCGGTGATCTTGTTGAACTTCCTGGATGCCGACAGGCATGACACTAGTTCAAATTTAAGATGATTTTCTCACTGCCCGTCAGAAGAACCCTTGCTCACCGCTCTTTGGGAGGCCAGGAGGAGCAGGGCGATGAGTGCCTCCGCGCCGGGTACGCTGAGCATTTGCCTCGAACCCCGCAGCACGCTGAAACGGCGGAGAGCCAGCCATGCGGATGAGTCGAGGGTCCCGGCAGCTCTGTCCCTGTGGGGCTTCCCACCCAACGAACGGCCCTCCAGGGCCTCAGGCACAACCCCGGCGGGGCAGTGCTCCAGCGCACACCCAAGACGTAGTTCTTCCAACACAGAAGTCCACCGATCAGCCCAAGGGACGCTGAGACTGTCTCGGAATGCCAGGAAAGAAATCTGATATTCACCTGATTGCCTAAACACGAAATCAAAAGATCGTATTTCTGCAAATCTCTGCCCAACCGACTCCATTCTTGTGCCCCTGCAGCTCAGTGTTGGGCAACACTGACACAGCCTGAGGTTCCCAGCCTGCGGCCATTCTTACCACCAAGACGGGTCTTCTCGCCTTTCCACTCCCCCTCCAGGCAGATAGGCCGGCTGCTCCTTATTTGGCCTCACAGCAAGACCGGCTGAAGCCCAGCACTGCCTCAGCTTTGCTTGGCTTCCTCATGCAAACCAACCACCCTGCGCTGGCTGGCAACCGCCGTGGCA
>NDGM011032106.1:0-10864 GCA_002564305.1 Octomys mimax
CTGAGTTCAATCCCCAGTTCTGCTAAATAAATAAATAAATAAATAAATAAATAAATAAATAAAATAAAAATTAAATATGTTTTTGTGCCCACACTGTGCCAACATGTGGGGTGGCAACCAGGGAACAGAAATGAATGTGATATAGTCCCTGCCTTCAAAGCAGAGCCCACATGTTGTCTTGAGAGAGATTATCAAATGAGCTATGGCCATATTCAATGGAAAGGACCCCAATGAATATGACTCCATATTCAGTGGGGTCAGCATGGGCTCAAACAAAGCAGTGGTGAAATTTCCTGGGCAACTAAAATGTTCTGTTATTACATATAACACTGAATAATATTTGAATGTTAAACATTACATTCTTGTAATATACTCTATGTAGTTGTGCTTTATTCTCATCATGTATTACTAGATTTGTTAAAGCTATATGTGTTTATGAAATTTGATATGTAGTTTCCTTTTCTTGTCTTTTTATGGTTTTAGTATTAGGATTATTCTGGCCTGTTAGGAAACAATTTGGGAGTTAACTCTTACATTTTTATTTTCAGAAAAGTAAGTATGAGATTCTTTCTTGTTATCATTTTGTTATTAGTTTAACTACAGGACTCAAAGTTTTCTTAGTGGAAAGTATTTTGAACTATGCATGCACTTTCTTTTTTCTTTTGTATTAAGATAGGGTGTACAGGGTGTGCAGGGTCTCACTGTGTAGATCAGACTCTTAGCGATCCTCCTATTTACAGCCTTACAAGTGCTGGGATTACAGGTGTACACCACCACACCCAGTCTCAATCACTGTCTCAGTGCGCCCTGGAGGCAGGGCTGTCACATCATCCCAGGGATTGAACTCCAGGACCCTGTGTCTGCCTATGTAGGCACTTTAATCTGCTGAGCTATTTGGCAGGCCCTTGCACTTTCTTTAAGAGACAAAGAACTATAGAATTTTAGAAATTTGACTTCAGTCCTCTCTTTGGCAATCTGTGTCTCTCAAGAACTTTTCCCCATTTCATCTGTTTATTCTTTTTTCAAAAACATTCTGCAGTTTTTTTCTTTTCATGTCTGTAGTATTTATAATGATACCTTCTTCTTAGTATTGATAATTTAGTTTTCTCTTTATTCCCTTAATCAGTCTGGCCAAAAATGTATTATTTCATTGATTTTTGCTGCCAAGCAATTACCTTTATGTTACTTTGATATTTTTATATAGTTTTTAAATTTATATTCTCTTGATTTCTTTTTGTTATTATATTCTATATATTTTGGGTTCAATTTGTTCCTTTTTAATTTAAGATCTTTGACTTAGATTTTTTTCTAATACAGTCATTTGCAGTTACAAAATCTTTTCTAAGCACTGCTTTATCCATAGCTCTACAAGATTTTAATACATTGTGTTCATTTTTATTTAATGTAAAAATATGCTCTGATTTCCTCTATGATTCCCATCTGACACAGCTTACAAGTTTAATTTACAAATATTTCAGGATTTTTCTAGATTTTTTTATGTGCTATTGATTTCTAATTTGATTTAATTTTTATAGTAAGATAATATATGTGATATTTTAATTGTTATAAATTCACTGGAAGTAATTTTTATGGAGTGATTTAGTTAATCTTGTGCACTTAAAATATACATTCTAGTGTTAGATAACAATATTTGTTAAAATCAATAAGTTCTGATTGGTTGGTATTGTTGAAATATTCCATATTCTAATTGTTATTCTGTCTAATTAAATAGCTTTTGAGCAAATTATTAATATCTGTAGGCACAATTATGAGTTTGTCTCCCTTCACTCTGTCATGTTGCTTTATATATATTAAAACCCTTATTTTCATGCAAAGAGATTAGTTTTGTTACATCTTTGTCCATATTTGAACTGATAACATTCTTTTGTATAATTTTTACTTTTTTGGGTGTCAATAGACCTACAACAACTTTCTTATGATTGTGATTTCTTATGACTAGTATCTGATAATTTCTTTTTTAAGTGTATATTGCTGAGGTTTTTTTGTACAAGGTCTCACTGTACAGTTTAGACTTGTAGTGATCCTCCTGTTTTCAGCCTCCCCTGCTTTGGGATTACCGACGTGTGCCACCAAGTGCCAGACTCAGTGGCAGGCTCAGCATGCCCGGGTGTGAGGCCAGTGCAGCATGTTGTACCTACCAGGGATCAAATACCAGTCCCTGGGGTTGTCTAAGTAGGTGCTTAGTCTTCTGAGCTATCTTGTTAGCCCTATGATTTCTTATTATTAATATTTTCATTATGTTTGTTTCTTCTATCCTTTATGTTTCATCCTACTTATGTCTTAATTTTACAATCGGTTTCCTATAGTGTATATACAGAGTCTGCCAAAAAATGTGTACACACTGCAGTGGTTTGCCTTACTAAGGAATGTCTGGAAACTTATAGCTACCATATGAGAACTTCATCTAATTGTAGATGCCTAAGGTAGTTCTATTAGTTTCCTGATGTGACAAGTTTAGTATTAACATATTTGTGCAGTTTGTATGTTTTTATAATTTATATATTTTTCTTTTACTAGTATATACATGCTTTGGGTGCTATAGATAAAAATGTCTCCAAAGACCCATGTTGATCTCATGGTCCTCAAAGACTTGGATTTCAACCTATGGTACTATTGGGAGTTGGCAGAATCTTTAAGGGGTCAGGCCTAAATAGGAGGCAACAGGTCACTGGGAACACCTTGAAAGGGAGGTGGATTCTGGTCTCATCTTCTTTTTCTCCTTTGCTTCTGGCCTGAATTGGTCCAACATGCATTTCCATCTTGATGTATTGCCCCACTACACCACCTGCAGAGGCCTAAAACAATTGTCTCCAAAACCCTGAGTTAGAATACATCTTTTCTATGTATATGATGATTATCTTAGATATTTATTATAGTGCCAGACACCTGACTAGAGAGTTTGATTCTAGTTGAGTGTTAATATAACCCAGGTTGATAATCTCTGTCCTTTAATTAAAATATTTATACTGCTACTTTTCTTTGTTTTTATTTTTCTGTATTATTTTATGTTACAATTTCCAGAGTACTATTTTTACTTCCACTAGTGATTTATTTATTGGATTCTCTTAGATTTTGCTCTTTTTAAAAAATGAAAACCCTAATTTTTCTCAAGGGATATTTTCACTGCCTATAGAGTCTAGATAAATAACCATTTTCCCTCTGCATTGCTCTCTAGTTTGCATAGCTTTTGACAGAAATATTTGGAATTTTTACCTTTGTTTCTCTGTATGTATTTTTCTTTAATCTTTCTTGTTTTATTTATTTTTTTTAAAACTCCTTGCTTCAGAAATTCAATTATAATATGTCTTTTTGTGGATCTTTATGTGCCTTTCCTAGGTGTGATTGAGCTTTTTGGATATGTATTTTGATAGATTTCATCAAATTTGGAAAATTGATGGCCATTTATTCTTATGGGTTTTTTTTGTTTTGTTTTGTTATTTGGTGGAACCGGGGATTGAACTCAGGCCCTTGTGCTTACCAGGGAAGCGCTTATTCGACTGAGCCATCTCCCCGGCCTGCATTTATTCTTCAAATAATTTTTCTGCCTATTCCTTAGACTCTAGCCATACTAACTATTGCATTTACTTCAAAGGAAATCTCCAACAGAGAGAAAAAACAAACAAACAAAGAAAACAAACAAAAAAAGGACACAAACTGGGAAGTAATTATAACCAACTTTTCCTCTAACAAAAGCCTTCTATCTAGAACATATAAAGAATTATGACAGTGAATGGATACAACTAGAGAATATATTATTAAATGAAATAAATCATACCTACACATGTAAATGTAATATAGTTTCCCTAGTGTGAGAACCTAAAAGTGAAAAAGGAGTCTGAAGCATGCAGTATTTACTGGGGAAAGGGAATAAACATATTTAAATAGAAAGAGTTACTACTGAGTTGAGGAGGACAGGAGAGGGAGTGAAGGAAAGAGATTTAACTATGTATATAGGCAAGATGGTTTGGACAATTTACTGTGGATTTTTGTTGGTCTATGGAAAGGAGCAAATAATATTTAATTTGTTTTGTCTCCTTTTTCCAATTATTTGTACATTTTTCTCTTCTTAATTTCTTTCTTTTTTTTTTTGGTGGGGGGAAACCAGAGATTGAAATCAGGCCTTTATGCTTGCCAGGGAAGTGCTTATTCTACTGAGCTATCTCCTCAACCCCTCTTCTTAATTTCTTTGTTTGCTTCTTTCTTCTTCAAAATTTTCAGGTATATATCTGGAAATATGAAAAACTGGTTGGAATATAACACTGCATTATTACAAATACTGTGAAAGTCATATTACATTGTTAAGTGAAATACTGTATCACTTATAATTCTTTGTTTTAATATTATTTTATAATCTATTTAAAAATAGGAAAATGAATGAAAACTTAAACTACTGCAAATGGCCTCCATTCAGCTTTCATTTTGCTTAGCTGTATTCTCATTTCTAGATTCATTGTATTTACCATATGTCTTCTATTTCATTTATCACTGGTATATTTTTCTCCTTTGTACCTTCAAATATTTGGAGCAGATGCATAGCATTTTAAGCTCATTATCTTTTAATTAAATTTCTATCATTTCTGGATATATTTCCATTATCTTCTTTTTCTGCTTTATATATTACTGATTTATTTGAGTATCTGAAGCTTTTTTTTTTAAATGAGTCACTAAATCTTTTTAACTCTGTGTTGTTAAGTGGTAAATGTTTTCGTGCTAATGCTAATTTTCAATTTTATACCACTATATATATTATATATATACCACTATATATATATATATATATATATATATATATATATATATATATCTTCTTTATGGAACTACTTTTAATTTCAAAGGTTATTTTAAACCTTTCCTCTTGGATGGGCATAAATAAGCCTTTATGTTAGAGCTAAATTTATTTACACATTTAAGACATGTATGCCCTGAATTCAGGAAAATCTGTCCATTCTTATTTACTGGAGAGAATTCAAATTGTTTATGGTCCAATTTTAGTTCCAGGATCAGTTTATCTCTAAGTTTCCTGGTAATTTTTTTTTTTCTGAAGAAAGTTGATTCTCCTAGGATTTCATCTTATAATTGGGAAGATTGTTCCTTAGCCAAAGACTCAAGATAAACTTTATATTAATTTCTGGTTTTTGCATCCTTAAATACATTGCCTTAGAAATTCTAGCAACCTTGCCCTCCCTGTGTTCCAACTGTTTCTGCTGACATGCAAGACTGCTGAATATCTTTCATGGGCTCCCTTCCTGTTCCATCTGGGCAATGATGTGGCTTTTCCTGCTTCTTTTGCATACATTTACCAAAATTCACAGAGGTTGTCCTGCCTAGTGTCTAGTATTTGAAATGATTATTTCTTGTTTTTTCTTTTTTCAGATTTTTAATAGCATACTTTCCTATGGACAGAAATAGAAAATAGTTTTTGCACTTGATTCTGTGCATCTCCATTGACTTTAATTTTTTCCCTATTACCTAGGCTTTCATCATTCATTTTATTGTTACTTTTTTTGGCCAATAGAGTACAAAGGTGCACAAGTAAAGAGATATAGCACACAGAGAATAAAGCATATAAAAATTACGCTTTTCTATTTTTTTTCTTCTCTTTTTCTTTTTTTCTTTATTTTTCCTTTTTTTGTATTTTAGGGAAGGATCTACAGAGTGTTCAGGGTCTCACTACTAGATTGGACTCATAGTGATCCTCCTGTTTATAGCCTCTCAAGTGCTGGGATTACAGACGTGTGCCACCATACCCAGTGTCAATTGCCATTTCAGCTCGCCCTGGGGGCAGGACCAGCATAGCAGGCCAGGAGAGCCCATGGCCCCTGGGCCTACTTGCAGGTGCTTTAATCCACTCAGCCATTTGGCCTGCCCCTCTATTTCTTTTTTCTTTCTTTCTTTCTTTCTTTTTTCCTTCTTCTTCTTCTTCTTCTTTTTTTTTTTTTTTTTGGCGGAACCGGGGATTGAACTCAGGCCCTTGCGCTTGCCAGGGAAGCACTTATTCCACTGAGCCACCTTCCTGGCCCCCGATCCCTCTATTTCTAAGATTGGCTTTTCCATAAATGGTATTCCCTGATTGCTACTGTGCTAAAATATTTTCTGTCTTATTGTAAAACTTGTCCTTTCTCACCACTGTAACATACTAATGTGATAAGGAAAGCTCTGCTTTCTCAATTGTTTGGACAAACTCATTTACTGTTTTGTAATTTGTATGTATCAGTATCCCAGAAAGTAGTGCAAAGTAGCAAAACAGTAATATGCAAAAGTGAGAGAAAAACTGAGTTCCAGGCATTGTGTGGATGAGAACATTTTTCCTGAAGTTAATGTTTACTTCTCATGGAAACATAGTTTAAATGTCTGCACACATTCCTTTACCATTCATATTTCTACCTGGGACAGTATTTATTTAAGAGATAGGGAGGCCAAAACAAACCCCTGGAGAATAAGCCCAGTAGATAAAGTAGATTTTTCCCAAACGAACTGCTTATTATTATTATTTTATGATGTTGATATAACTGGTTCTTCCTTTCTTTATCAAAAGATATTAGTGTTATTTTTCATAGGCACTGTTTTCTGACTTCACCTTAGAGAGCTAATTAAGCAAGATATTTACAAACATCTCGAAAGTTAAGAAATTATATTTACATATTTGTATAATATATATACATATTATTTTAGGTAAGGGTCTACAGGGTGTTCAGGGTCTCACTACTAGATCGGACTCATAGTGGTCCACCTGTTTACAGCCTCCCAAGAGCTGCACACCATCACACCCAGTGTCAATTGCTATCTCAACGCACCCTGGGGGCGTGGCCAGCACAACAGGCCTGGTGATGGAACCTCTAGCCCCAGCACTGAGCTGTTCGGCCCGTCCAGAAAAATGATATTTAATATTGGCAACCCTTTTAATTACATACTGTAATTTAATTTTTGTAGTACTTATTATCACGTTATGCATTAACTTATTTCTTACAGATTTGTACCTGCTCTACTAAACCTGTTTTGTTTTGTTTGCTTTCTGCTCTAATCTCTTATTTTCAATCCTGTTTTGACTCTTTCGAATGTAACCTTTATAAAATGAATTATGTGGTCTCTTTTCTGTTTGATGTATAGCTCTCAACACTTGAGAGTCCCAACAGAATATTAGATGGAAAAAGGTAAGGAAAGAACATTTATTTTTCCCCTCTTCCTTTCTGCAGCTTCCTGTGGCTGTGTTTTTCCATGGGTGATAGTTCTCATAGGAATTTCTCTTGCTTCCTCCCTGAGGACTCAAGCACTGTTGTTTTCCTATTTGCCTCTTGGGCTTTGTGGTTGTAGCTCTCCTCTTTTTGATAGTCCTTTGATTCTTGACTACCTCTGATTCTTTACTTCTATCCATGCCTATATAAAGAGTTCTTTCATTAAACTCAAACCTTCTGAGTGCAACTCTTTTGCTTGCTAGGATCCTGACTAATATAAATCCCTTTGCATATTTTGTTAATAGAGATATCTGTTAAAGCTCAATAGCTTCTGAACCTATGAACTCTTAGGAGAAGAACCATTCTGTCTCTGAAGAGTATTTTACGTTACCATCTCAGTTTTCACTTGAAGTTGAGTTTGTATCTCCAGCTACAAATTTCCAAACTCTGTCTCTTCACCAACTACACTTTATATACTCTCCTATATCTATTCTATTTTTCAAAAATAGGACCGTACGTTCCCTAAACTAAACCTACTGCGTATTACCCAAAGCCTGGCCAAGATCCTCCATCATCCTAAATATTGATCTCATTATGGGATGGATGAAAAAATTCCAAATTGACTGAAGATTTAATGAAGCATTTTGGTCCGGATCTTCATCTCAGATGAATGCTAAAATTCCCTGTAACAAGTCAGTAAGAAGTTTGGCACATTCAGGAAAGCTTGTGGGACTCTGGTAAGCTCTGACCTTAGCTCACAGCACTCAGGGGTGGAGCTTGTGCTGAAGCAGTTCAATATTTTAAGAACTTAGGAAGACTCTGTGTGGCCTTTAGGACTCAGGAGAGCTGTAAACTGTGGCAAAGTGCGAGCAGATGAAGAAGATTCCTGGCAGCATTTAAGAACTTTAGTGTAAAGTGGGCAACCTGTGAAACTTTGGTCAGCTCTGAGTTTAGCCCCAGTACACAAACATGGAGCTTGTGCTGGTGTTACTTCAATATTTTAGGAAGACCCTGACTTGTTTGCAGGACTCTGGAGAGCTGTGATCTGTGTGCCCAGTATGCCCAGACAGTGAGCTTTTTTGGCACCTGGTCCAACCATTCAAGGATTTGGGAGGACTCTGGGCAACCTATGAGACTCTGGTAAGCAATTACATTTAACCACAGTAGAGCATGTGCTGGTGTAGTTCTAGTCTTTTTAGAACTTATGAGGAATCTAGGTGGCCCATAAGATCCTAGTGAATCTGGCCAACACCACCATCTACACTGACACTTTGTTGAATGTTATCCAGCAGACTTTATTAGTAGTGAGAGCCTTGGTGAGCCTTACCCTGCTCCCACTATAGTGGAAAACTTTTTTTTTTCTACATCAGATGGGTAATGTGCCACATCATAACAAGGTTTGGGGGAGGCACATCTCATGCATAAGAAATGAACACCCAATCATCATGCTCATGAACCAAAGGATGAGTGGAAATCTTACTATCACATGCCTCACAACTTTTTTACCACTGCTAAGTCTGGGTGATTATGGGTAACTTCAAAAATGTCAAAATGCAGGAGCAAAAGGTAATCTCAATTCTCTATCCCACCAAGAACAAATCCATGAGAGGAAGACATAGAAGAACCTGTAAATCACACCTGAAATTTCTGAAATGATAGCAACTGAAGTAAAGAAACAAGTCCATCAGGCTATAAAAGAAATAAGACAAGAAATCATATCCTAAGTCCAAAAAGAAATAACAACAATCCTGAAGGAATTTCTCAGAACAGCTAAAGAAGACAAAGATAACAACAATAACAAAATAATAGAGGATAATAAAAAAAAAACTGATGCAAACACTGAATGAACAATACAGGAAAGAAATAAAATGCATGAAACAGTTTCAAATAGACATCCAGAACTCCACTGACAGCTGGCAAATCTACTTGAATGAAACTGAAGATAAACTTTCAGACCTCAAGACAATGGTAAAGATATAAATGAGAAAGAAAAGATCACTTAAACAAAGAATTAGGAAATAAAAATTCAGTAGTTCCAGCAGTTAAAGACAAAGCAAAAAAGAATATAAGAATTATAGGTGTCAATGAAGCAGCAGGAGATAGCACAAATGAGGTAAAGAGACTATTTTCAGAAGTACTAGCAGAAATTTTTCTAAACATGAGAAAAGAGCCTGATATACTAATAAGTGAATCATATAGAAGTCCATAAAGCCAGAACCATAATAAATATACACCTAGACACAAAATAATCAAGATCTCAGAAATTCAGCAAAGAATAGAATATTAAAAGCTGCTAGAGAGAAGATACAGATCAGGTACAATGGAAAAACCCATGAAAATTATGGCAGATTACAAAATGTCAAATCAAGAAAAGCTTGCAGGGAAGCATTTTAGGCCATAAAAGAAAATAACTTCCAGCCCAGATTAGTGTATCCTGCAAAATTATCTATCAAGTTCTATGGTAAAATAAGATCCTTCCATGACAAAGAACAACTGCATAAATTTAAGACCCCAAAATCAACCATACAAAGAGTACTGACAGATGATCTAGAAAGAGAAATAAGTGATCACAGCTTCAAGAACAACAAAAAAGAACCACCATACAAAGCAAATAATTCAAAAGAGTAAAACATACAGAGCCTATAGCACAAAAATAATGTGACAGAGATAAGCCAATATTTATCAGTTATAAACATCAATGTAAATGACTGTAATTCATCAATCAAAAGAAACAGACTAGCAGACTGGAATAAGAAACAAAATACAACACTATGCTCCATGCAAGAGACAAATTTAACTCCAAAGGAAATTCACAAACTAAAAGTGAAAGGATAGAAAACAGTCCTCCATGACGCAGGAAATCAGAAGAATCAGGGGTAGCTATCCTGGTTGCTCACAGCATCAACTTCAAACCAAAAATCCTTCAAAGAGATAAAGAAGGTCACTACATACTTTTTAAGGGAAAACTGCAAGAGGAAGGGATCACAAGTATAAATATATATGCACTCAATATGAGAGCACCAACCTCTATGAGACAAATTTTAACAGACATGAACAATCAATTAAGTAATTATACAATATTAATGGCGGATTTTAACACATCACTGTCACAAAGAGATAGATCAACTAGGCAAAAAACATCAACAAAGAAATAACAGAACTAAAGCAAAATTGTGAAGAAATTGACTTGGTAGAAGTTTAGAAGTGTTTTTACCTGGCAGCATCACAATACACATTCTTCTCAGATGCTAATGGAACATTCTCCAAAATAGATCATATACTAGCTCACAGAGAATTTTTCAGTAAATACAAAGCAATTGAAACTATACCATGCATACTATCTGATCACAGTGTAATAAAACTGTTAATTATTGACAAAAGCAGCTACAAAAATATCATAAAATATAGAAATTAAATAATAACTTCCTTAAAAAATGAGTGGGTCACAGATGCAAATGAATAGCAAATAAAACAATATTTACAATTAAATGAAAATGTAGAAACATTTTTCCAAAAACCGTGGGACTCAATGAAAGCTGCCTTAAGAGGAAAATATACAGTGGTAAATTCACACATTAGAAAAATAGAGGGGGAACTACCCGCTCGGGCCCCCCCTCCTGTCCCTCTGTCAGGACAGGAGCTTTCTTTCTCTCAATAAATATATTCTGCTC
>NDGM011032123.1:0-14299 GCA_002564305.1 Octomys mimax
AAGGGACTAACAGAAAGGGATGCTAAAATCTAGTAAATACTAAGGAGTTAGCACTTTTTTCAATAATTTGATTTTTCTGGTAGTGACCGGTGGCTTGCTCAGGGAAGAACTGATTGCTTCCTCGCTGGCCAGGCTGGGGGCCAGCATTTGAGGTGATGCCTCCTCTCTACCGCCACACTTTTGTCCTATAGTCAAAAGCTCTCAGCCATAGATCCCTGGCATCCCTGCTCATGGGTTCACTAGTTCATCTCACTTGATTGTAACCATAAAATCACAATGTTACAGAGCCTGGATGAGTGCCTTGGCCGCCTGATTCTAAGTTCAATGCTATACCCACCCCACATTCATGCAAGATACTGCTAATTGGTTTCAAGTCACTTTCCTGATAGTGTGAGTGTGGGTCCAGAAATCTTGATAAAATGACAATCTGGCATCTCCTGCCAAGCATTGGAAGATGGTCCCTATATTACTGGTTTGCTATGGCTAATGTAACAAAGCACAAGACAGCTAGATTATATAGCAAACATGTATTGGTGTATAGTTCTGGAGGGGTTTGGTAGGAGAATCTGTTCCATGCTTCTCTCCTTGATTTATAGCCATCTTCATCCCTGTAAATTTTCACCTATCTTCCCACTCTAGGTAGCTCTCTCATGTCTCCCAATTTTCTCTTTATAAAATGTATCAGTCACACTGGAGTAGGACCTATTCAGGTGACGTCACTGCGCTCAGCGTGATGGCACTGGGGTGTAAGCACCTTGGGGTATCATTAGGAATGGGATTCGTGTCCCTATCTAAGGATCCCAGTGAGTTTTCTCATTCTCTCTTGGGCATGTGAGGCAACAACAAAATTCAGCAGTCTGCACCCCAGAATAGGAAGCACATCAGAACCTAGTCATGCCGGAACCCTAATCTTGGAATTTTAGATTCCAGAGCATCTTGTTTTAGCCACTCAATTTATTCTATTTCTTGATGGCAGCCAGAATTGATTAAGACAGTGGGACAGAGCTCAGCCCCGATGAGTCTGCTGGACGAAGCCCACTCTTCCTCCCTAGCTGCATTCTGGAGTATTTAGATATCCTGTGCTCCAAGCAGATGCAAGATCTGTGGAAGAAAGGCTCGGTGTGGGGCTCATATGGGTCTGCTACTCAAAGCCACGTGCTAGGCAGGGTGCTAGCCTCTCCGAGAGTTGAGATCCCTGCCCTCCCTTTGACTCTTAGTGTCTTTTCTCAGAGCTACAGCAAGGACTATGAAGTGTTTTCCCAATATTTTCTGTCCCTCAGGATAGAACTATGCTTCTTTTCCCTCATTAATATCAAGATTGGTCATGTGCCTGGCTATAGCCAATGAAATTTATGTGGGAAGGACACATATTTCTGGAGGTGTAAGAGGCCTTGGACATTTGATCATGATCTTTCACTCTTCTAGGCAAAACTCTGTCATAGATGACACATCAGCTTGGATCTTGGAATAAAATTGATGCTGAATGGAGCTTAACTGAAATCATAATAGGTAAGTAGTATGATTTTAGAAGAAAAAAAACCTTTTTTGTTAAATGCCACGGAGGAGTTGTTTATTATTTGGCTTAACTTTGTTGATGCTGACTTATACAGTGACACCCCAAGTAAAGAAGAATTATGCTTTAAAGTTATACATTTAGGGATAGGCATATAGCTTAGTAATAGAGTGCTTATCTACCATGTATGAGGTTTGGTTCAGTCCCTAGCACAGAAGGAGGAGGAGAAGAAGAGGAAGAGGAGGAGGAAGAAAAGAGGAAGAGGAGGAGGAAGAGAAGAAGAGGAAGAGGAGGAGGAGGAGGAAATCATCAAAGTGTGGAGTGAATGTAAGGATAAATTTCAAGTCAGTCAAAGTTTACATGTAATGAATTAAACCATGAAAGTAATATGTAAAAACAGTAATTACCTTCATTAACTTAGAATGGGAGAAAGCTTTCTAAATATAACTGAAAATTTAGCATCTATGAAAGCAGAGACTGACAAATTCTATCATGTAGAATTTCTAGACAAAACCTGCCTACAAAATTAACAAGAAGAAAAAGAACTTAAGCTAGGGGTGTAAGTTATGAGGATAGCATTTTGTTAGTATGGTTAACCCCTGGGTTCAAGCCCCAGCACCACAAAAATGACATAAATAACCAACCAACTTTGTGTTGGTGGTAAGTTTCTTTAAATAAGCATTTCTTCCCTATTTACATCCTTATAAGGCATTCTCTTTCCATCTTTTTTTTTTTTTTAAACTTATTTATTTGGTACAGGGTCATGCTATGCACCTTGGACTCGTAGTGGTCCTCCTGTCTCAGCCTGCCAGTGCTGGGATTACGAGCATGCTCTACCATGCCTGGTTTCAGGGCCCCATCCCTGGGATTCTCCAGCTGGCATGGCATGCAGTATGGAGGATTGAACCCGGGTCCTTGTGCTTGCCAGGCTAGCCCTTAGGTCGCCGAGCTATCTCCCCAACCTCCCTTTCCATCTTGACCACAGTCTTAGCTGTCTTACTTAGTGTGGCAGTCAGAAAACCAATAAAAGTGATAAGAGTACAGGCTTAACATCAGTTGGGCATGAGTTCTTTCTGTCTAGTGGATTTTTGTTTTTGTTTTATTTGCTTCAACCTGTCTTCCAATCACCCTGAGAAGGTTCTGAGTTGACTTCTTGGATGATGAGTGGTGTATGACTAGTTGCTTCCCTTAGTATGTTATTAAAGCATTCACACTTCACCACTGTGGCCAAAGACCTGAGTCAAACAACTTGAAGAAAGATGTATTTTGAGCCTCCATTGCAGAGGTTCCCATTCACAGGTTTCCTGGGCTGTTGCTTTCAGGCCTGCAGTGAGGTGGTGGGAGGGCACCATGGAGGAAAGGTGCGGCCAGGAAGCAAAGGCAACAGCCAGTAGGTAGAAGCCGGAGGCCAAATGTGGTGCTCAAATTCCTAGCCCCATGATCTGCTCCCTCCAGCTGGGCCCCACCTCCTATTCCATCACTTCCAAGTGATGCCATCAGATGGTGATCTTCTTGATGGATTCACCTACCCATTATGGTCCACACCTAGCTCATCCCCAGAAGACTCACATGCTTAGAAGGTGATTGGGTCATAGAGGCACTGTATGCATCAGTAGATTCTTCCACTGATGAGGTCAGTAGCTGAATGTGCTGTTAGCAGTGGGGCCTGTTGGGAGAGACCCCAGTTCCTCCCTCCCCTTCCCCATAGCTGTCACAGGTTGAGCATCTTTCTTCCACCATGGGCTGAAAACAGGAGTGTCTTCTGTGTTGCAGGCATCATGTATTTTTGTCCCAGAGACTAAGACTATTTGGTGATGTTAGAGCCCTCATGATCCAGGTAATTCCCAAAGGCCCACCAGCAACCAAGCCCTTAGCACGGGCTATGGGGGACATTTCACATTCAAACAATAGCAGTGAGATCAGCAACCACTGGGTGACTTTAAATGTGTAAGTGAGCCCAGCTGACATTTCGGGTGGGACAGAGATGACTTGCCTCAGCTCAGCCCAAATCATAATGTCATGAGAATATAAATTAGTTTTATTGCAAGACAATAACACCTAGGATGACTGGTTATACAGAAAAGAATATCTGATGCAATAAGCAAAATAAGAAACAAAAAGCCAAATTGAGAAGGTATATATAGCCTGTACCACAGGTGTAATTCTAATGTAAAAATTTCCTTATTATAAGATATGAGAACAATAATCCAGTGCAAGAATAGGTGGCCAATATGAACATGCTGTTTGTTATAAAAATACAAATAGCTTTTTACAATACACAAAAGCATGTTTGATCTCATTCATAGTAAGACAAATTGAAATTGAAGCTATATTGAGATTCTGTTGTAACTTCTTAGACTGGCAAACACGCCATGTTGGCAAAGCTGTCGAGAAGTGCATGATCCCACAGACTGCAGTTCAGAAGCATAACTTGATAGAGATCAACTCAATAATAGCCATGAAAACTGAAAACACATAAACTGTGTAA
Organism: Octomys mimax; assembly: GCA_002564305.1. NCBI lineage: Eukaryota > Metazoa > Chordata > Mammalia > Rodentia > Octodontidae > Octomys > Octomys mimax. The sequence goes on from NDGM011032123.1 coordinate 4,002, forward strand.
CCCAGTAATTGTATTTCTAAGAATTTATCCGATGAATATATCCCCAAACAAAATGATATACACACAAAGTTACTCACTGCACTATTGTTTCTAATAGCAAAGGACTGACAACATTCTACATGTCCATGAAGAAGAGATAAGTGAATTATAGCTATGTACAGAAGAGAATATTATACACCTATGAAAAAAGTTGATATATGATATGAAAAACAATCCAAGATGGGTTTTAAAGTGAAGTAAGTTGCAGAAGTTTATACACCGTTGAATTTGCTGCTAATATCAGTATTATGGAAAAGCTCAAAATATAGTTGTCATACGTTTGGAAAACTTCATTAGTTCTATCTATGCCTTAAATGATATTTGGTTTCTTATGGTCATAAACTGCTTTATTCATCTTTGCAATTGAGAAAAATTGTGTAAATATCTTAGTCTAAGTTGGTGCATAGAAAAGACTCTTCACATGGTGACTTGTTTCCCTCGCAGCCTCTCATGCAATGCCTATGCCTTGTACTTGTTCAACAAGTGATTGCCATGGAAAATGAGGTGTTGAGCACTGGGGGAGCAGCCCTATGGTAGAGTGCATCTCTAGCATGGTGGAACAGTAGCTTGGCCGCTGTAACCTGTTACCCTAAACATTTATGAAGTATTACAAAAGGCGGACAGATTCCAAAATCCTTTTACCATTCCATCGATCCTGGATTGGTAACATCAGAAGAATCTTTGGCCAACTCAAGTACTGTTTGTGATTTTCTCTCTTCCATTTTCTGTCTTCTAATGGTTCATCACAGCTAACTTTTACTCCAATTTTTCCTATCATGCCTTTCCCCCTTTACTATTCACCTTCCATAACTCCACTCACTCCAACCCAAAATCAAGACAAAAGCAAGCTGTCTAGCATCTCTTGGCATGCTCTGAGCTCAAGAGCTTCCTGAGAAGGGGTTGTTAGTGTCATCAGGGTCTAACAAGGAAAGGACATTGATAGCAATTAGTTCTGAGGTATCTGCTTCTAGCTACACCTAGAGGAGCTTAAGCAAAAATGGGCAGAGGGAAGGAAAGAGAAGACCTTGCATCTTGCTACCTAGGCAGCACCAACGTTTCCTCAACATGATCCCGGGATGCAGGGAAGAATGGGAGCATTCATTAGCAGTGGGCCAGAGCAGGTTAAGAACTCTCCCTGCAGTGCCTCTCAGGCTCCCTGATGTCACTCTTGCGTCCATATCCATTACTCACACATCAGCAGCCACAGAGACAGCACAGGGGAGATCAAATTCAGAACCCTCCAATGGTTTTCCATGGCAGCTAGACAGTCACGGTTCATGAGGGCTGCATTCTTCTGGTTCCTGCCTACTAAGTCCTTCACTGGAGCTGCCTATTTCCTCAAAGAGAAAGAAGTGAAAATGATTGCTTTGTAAGATGAAATGAGAGGACATGTACCACCCACAGACACGCACACCACCATCATCACCACCATCAGAACATATCTAGGTTGAATTTGAATATTGAGAAAGGACTAAATTGGCCATGTTTATAGCCACGTGGAGAACGATAGGAACAGGTAACCAGTATCGGAGAAAGGGACCAGTTACTCACCTCACTAATCCACCATGATAAAAGTTGAACATGAAGTTCAGGAAAGGTGAAACCTTGCAGGCCTGGCAGGGACAGGCTAAGCCCCAGCCTCCAAGGCGTGAGCCACAGGGAGGGACTGGGCAACAATATCTAGGAGAATAAAATGTTTCTATTGTCAGTGTCTCTTAAGAAGCATCACACAATCACAGAGGTTATGTAGCTTTTCTGCCTGGTCCAATACTAATTGGATTGAACTATTTGTAATGATATTTGAAAGTGAAGGTAATTCTATGAAGTTTTAGTCTTCTCAGGTTTCAGCTTGAAACTGGGAGATAGAGAGGATCTTCACACTCAGAATATTAGTTATCAACAAAATGTCCCTAAACACTTGGTTCCTGCTAAAATGTACAGGTTGGACTTGAGCCACATGAATTCACCAGGAAAAGATATGAAGATGTTACGTGGTCATGTGGTAAGACCTGCTGAGAACAATGGATCCTTCCATCACTAGTTAAAATCCTATTTGGAATAAACAATGAAGATTTACTTACTTTTAAGCTTCTCCGGTCCTGACATCATCCTTTGTGTAATTCTGCACATGGCCTCTTTGTAACGCTTAGGCCTCATTTTGAACAAAGTCATTTCCTATCATGGCTCTGGCCCCAGAATGACACTGCAGTAACCTTGTTTGGCCCTCGGTCTTCCCCTCAGTCCCTTCTGCTCCCAAGATGGCCCACACATTCCAAGCCAAAGCCTGAGGTTTCCACTGAACGGTTAAAGGGATGCAGGTACTTCAGAAATACTGGATCCTTTTGCGGCACAGGATGGGGAGATGCTGCTTTAGAAGAACGATGGGAAGTTGTCACTCAGTTTGCTTAGGTTGGGCAGGCAGAAATCAATTAAAACATGGAGCCAAATTGAATCTTAAGATGAAACCATGGCTTCAAATACCAACTGTGCTCAGCACTCTCTCAAATTGCAGCTACATGTAGAGTATTTTCTTTTTCCATCAGAACCAAGGCTGACGACCTCTGTGAGGGCCTTGTAAATCATTCTCTTACCTCAACAATGAAGCTCATGGTTCATTCTTGGTTTGCCATTCATCAGCTACAAGAAAACAGACACCAAACCAACTCAGCGGCTGTCATTCTTTTTTGAAGTGGCTACAATTAGATGAGAACTGGCACTGACCCAGCAAACATGTTGGCTGGTGGCTCCTATGCTCTTAATTAAAGAGGATGCCAGGCATCATATAGGGAGGCCAGGCTGGGGAGTTAGAAGGTAGTGTTAGGGATGTACAGGGGCTGCATATTTAGGGTTGGGATTCACCTCTGACACTATCTGCTGAGTAACTGAGGAAGTCTCTTCTCTTTCCTCTGCTTCAGTCTCCTCATCTGTGAGGTTCTAGTAGTGATAAACTTTATGCCTGCTTATGTGATCCTAAACTTTTAAAGTCAGACTCAGCTACCAACCCTTTGATTTCTTCTCAAAAGGATATACCGTTTTTCTCTATGTATCTTCGTTTCTCAAATACAATGGGCTGTTTTATAGTTTGTGTGAATGGGTTTACTGGCTCATTACAGTTTTAAAAGTAGAACAAGTCACATAGACCTTCTGCAAATCACCCCCTGAGGCTAACAGCTAACAAGCTAAGAGGCAGGCAGCACTTTGCTCTTTCTGAGTTTGACTTGAAGTGCAGGTTATATGTGTGGCATTGAGCAGATTCGTGGTGAGAGAAGCTTCCAAGTTTTAACTATCAGAGAACAGAGAGGATTAATGGCCCAATGGCTTGGAATTTCATAAATTTGAGCCATCTGAACTATCAAGTACCTCTTATCCCACCAGTTGCCTTCCCTCTTCCCTTGCCTAGCAAGGTTTTAGCCCTCTTTCATGGCATTTAAAGCCCCTTCCATGTTGGCTTCTTCAGTTCTCCTCTGCATTCCCTGAGCTGGACGGGCCCCCTTCCTCTTTCCTCTCTAAACGCCCCTTTGTGCTTTACATCTAAGCTGTTGTGCGCTGCTTTGTACCATGGACATCCATGCTGTGCTTTACTCTGTCTTTCTTGGTGTCAAGGTACATTGTCATGTTATGTTCTTTATGTAACCCAGCACAGGGCTTTGCTTATAGCAGGCAATGGGCAATGGAAAAATGGAAGATGTTGGGCATAAAGATTGACCTTTACTTTGCTTTATTTCACGTAAATCCTGAACATTCATCTCATTTGTTCTGTTTTTGGATCTCAACAAGTTCATTGTTCAGCCACCTTCCTGGGTACTTTGTTGAGCACTATGATATGCTATCTTCAGTTCAAAATGAAGTAGAATTAATTAGTCAAAACCCATAGACCCTGGTTGCAAGAGGAAGGGCTTTTCTGAGATTACAGAGTTAAAAATGAAAGCAAACCATTTCCTGATTTCAAAGAGAGAGGAAAAAAAAAAAAAAATGAAAAAGAGGCCCCACTCTTCCTGGAAATTCTGCCTTGACAACTTCTGTGCTGGATGTTGAAACTAGGACCTCAAATATGATAGAAAAATGCCAATAAATAAACTTGGGATGGGTGGTCTACTCAGGGAAAGAGAAAAAGAGTGATTCGTTCATCAAATGATGCTTGAAAGGTCAACAAGCTGAGATCTAAGAGTTGGGTGTGGCAAAATGGAGGTCACTGGTAGTCTCAAAGCAGGAGTTACAGTAGAGTAATGGGGATAAAAGTATGATTCCAACTGATCAAGAGAGACTGTAGCAGAAGATCGCCCTCCCCAAGCCAATATACTTGTTTATTAGTTGCTTAGATAATAGTTCTGGTTACAATTCCCATTACTTTTGTTTCTTAGAAACGACTGGTCTCTGTGATGCATAGCTGGTCATTATGATGCGTATTGTAAGAACCAGTCCCCAATTGACAAGGCATTCTGCTTCTGAACTTCCTGCTTGCTGATCCCATAAGCCCTAGAGCTCCAGAGATCAAGACCTAATACTCTGGCAATGATCCCCATTAGTGCCTGTCGACATAGATGAATCTGCCTCCAAATCCTGGGTGTTGTTTTGGCATTTCTGCTTGCCCTTGCAAGGCTAGGAAGAGATGTGAGCCTATAAACAATGCTCTTGCTGATTTGTGTATTAAAAGGTACAGAGAGATAGGATGAGGATGTGGAGTTAAATGAGACACAACTTAAGATGGGAGACATTCTTTAGCATTTGTCAAACACTTACTATTGTCAGGAATAAAATGATGGAAAAACTATATTCCATATTCCTTTAGCAGATTGCTTCGAGTGCCTGTAGCCCACCTAACAGCAGCTGTGAAGTGATATCTCTGTAGGTTTGCAGCATCCTACCGCTGACACAGGTCAGACCACCTCTTGGCTTTTCTGTGCCAGGGCTTTCTGAGGAATCCAATGGAATTATCCACTTGAGAGGAAGCCTACCTGTATGCTGATGGGGATTATCTAATTAAGGAGGAAAAAATGACATCATAGAAAAGAGTCAACAGGCAGGAGAAAATGGGATTTAGTGAACAATTGTGAGGGTCAGCATTAAATAGAAGGCAGGCTAAGCTGTCCTTTTTGATAAGTGAGAAGGAATCAATGTGTGAGTAAGGGCATAATTGGATTGGTTGACTCAGGGAAGTAGGTGGATGTTCTCTTCAGAGTAGTTCTAGCTTTTCAGTGAACTAAGTGACAAGTTAACACTTGAGTATAATTTTTGGTGAAAGTGTTTAAGGTCAATAAAAGAGGGACTCATATAAAATTATCTGTAACATTCATTGCACCTGCTGCACTATTCTAGGCATTTGGGATAGATAAGGGAAATGAACAGAAATTCCTGCCTTCATAGAGCTCACTGACCGGTTAATTTTACTAGAAAAATTTGCTCAGGTTCCCCAAAAGAACTTCAGCATAAAAATGAGTATTGATTAAGATCTGGGATCAAGATGATTACTGAGAATATCATAGGGTTGGGTGGTCAGCTCTTTAGAGGTTCTGATGTCCAACAGAGTGGTTCTGGACAATATGAAGTAGAAATATACAAATTAAAAATTAAGATCAGCATTCAAAAATAGATGACTAAAGTAAATTTAATTGTATTCAGTGAGCCAACCTCCCACTTGTACTTTTCTTATATCCTCATGGCTACTGTGCTGGTTCAAGCTCCCTTGGAATTATTTCAATTGTTTCTTCACTGATCTCTATTATCCGTTATTTTCTCCTCTTAAACCTGTCTGTAATACCCTGTTAGATTACTTTGCTATAAGCATAACTATCAATATGTCAGCCTAAATGTCTTTTCACACTACAGGATAAGGAGAAAATTTATTTTTACTTCTTAGACTCTTTTCAATCTGACTCTGACTCCCACTTTACCCATGGCATTGTTGCATTTACATGTTTCTTTCCCTGAACATCCTGCTCCATCCAGACTGGTTTGCTTGGTGACCCTTAACCTTGGCCTGCACTTGAAAAGGTGATGCTCTTCACCACTTGCTCCACAGCCTCTCTATCTTACTGCACTTATCAACTGCAGGAACTGTTCCTTACCACCAAGTCCTGCAGTGAGCATCCCCTCAAACCTCTACCATTTCTCATGCCTTAAACTGTTTTTTAAATTATTTTAGCACTCTCTATTTTCATTCTATCTAAACTTATAATGATATTGTATGTATCACTTTCTTAACTCCACAACTAGATTATAAACTCTCAGCAAGCAAGCAAGCAATGCCTTATGTATCTCTATCAGATTGTCTGCACTTTTGCATTTGGAAAGTCAACTCCTTTTCAGCATTTGACTTTGTATGCTGACTCAGAGATAAAAAGGATTCCAACAGGGAGCCTTTAGCTGACACCTCTGATTGGTGGTTCCAATTACGGGGGAGCTCACACAGAAAGCCACCTCCTATTTGTTTTCACTCCATTAAGAAATACTTTGTGTTAATTCAACATTTTGTCCTATGACTCATTAAGTAAAGCTATGTGGAAGACAATTTAATTAAAACTCTCATGATTTTGCAAGATTGCCAAAATTTCCAGTCTCCCTAGGCAGAACCAGACCTTATAAAATGCAGCATTTTCAGATATCAGCCTAGTAGCCAGAAGACCAAAAACTCAGTCTCATTCAAAGATGAGATTCTGCGTTTTCCCACACTGGTTGGTCTTGAGAGCTGTGGAAGCTAGGAAATCGATCAAATGTGTGTAGGTGGGACTAGGCCTCAGTGCCTAAAGCAAACAGGCTACCTCAGTCCTAAGATAAACATCCTGTCTGGTTAAGGTCAGCTATTAGTCGCTAGGCAACCTCGTGTCACGTGTTACTAACTTTGCAAAAGTATAAAATGTAGGTTTTGTTGTGCAGGGGGGGCATTAGCCTTGCCTATCAGGCAGATCAGCGACCACCTAGCCCAACTTTTGTCTTCTTGTCTATCTTTTCTTGTTCCTGCCACTGTTTCTCCCTGGTTAGAACTGATTGCAATGAGATCAACGGATCCCCATAGGTGGGGGTCACTTGACTGCTACATTGGCTGACCCTCAGATAGCCACAGTACGCAAAATATCAAGTCTCGTTCCTCACAGATATGCACTCTCACCCTTTATTTCTTTGTGTAAATAAATACAGTAGCAATCTTGGTATGGCATAGTGGACCAAAAAGTTAGATTAAAAAGCAGCAGTTAGTACCCTCTAGCATCTCAAATTCTTAGTTTCTCAAATGAAAAGTCACATTTAGACCTGAGTCATTTCTGCACCTAGGGTAGTATTTATTTTGTGTTTTATTTTTTCCTAGCAAAAAATTATTGAAAGCTCACTATTTACCAAAAATAAGTGATTGTTGGGGTAAACAAGAAAATTATGACCTGTCTCCTGCCCTCTAGAGGTTTACTATCCAGCGATGGGGGAAGGTGATATAAAGTTATTAAACTCAAGCAAGGAAATATGTTCAAGTTGGAAAGAGCAAGAATACATACAAGTAAAATAATTTGGGTGAAAAGGAACAGGATGGTTCAAAAAAGTCTTCAGAAAGGATATTTTAAAAGATGCATAATTAATTGGTGATTCCTCAATAAACTACTCATGGAATTATCACACGATTCACAATGTCTATCATTTGTATGTAACCCCCAAGTTTTGAAAATAAGTATAAATAAAACTTGTACACAGAAGGTTGTTAAAAGTAGGTGAGCCCTTCGTCTGTTGAGGTAGTAACTCTGTTGTTGTGAGCTTATAAAGAGTAGCAAGATGGTTTTACCGTATAAAACCTATTTTTCTGGGTTGGGGGGCATTTGCCTAGTGTGCGTAAGGCCCTGTGTATATTTCCAGCACTGAAAAAAAAAAAAAAGAAATTATCTATCTCTGATATATGGCAAATTATTGAAATTCAAGAAAATATACTAAATTGTTGTTTTATATTGTTAGGACAAAAAATTTTTACGATATTTTACTTAAAGATAATCCTATAACAACACAGACTTGGAATATGGCCTTCCAGTAGGAGATACTATATTCAAAACAAATATAGTGGACTGCTCCGAATAAATGCTTTACATATGAACTACTTTTTCAAAGTTTTATCTATTTAGTAACAAGAGATGCTTGATTGGAATGGAGCAAGCCTTTTGGGACCATATTTTCTGGTTGCAAGAGTTCAGAGTAGACTCACATGGAAGGAAAGTCAAGGTTTCCTTATGCTTAGAAACACTTTCAAGAAGAGCAGTACACTGACATTGGTTGGAAAGGAAACTCAAGCATGTTGGGAACATAGGTTATGCCATCAAGCCAAGCTGCACACAGAATATCCACTCCCAGCTATCCCTGGGCCTTGTAAGGTTCAACATTGGTCAGAATTTTTTTGTTCCCTTATGATTAAGGAAGGATTTAAATTAGAACCTCTTCCTAAGGGATTATCTTAGCTCATTGATTGAAAGTCTTTAAAATCATGCAGGAACTTTGCTGCGGCAGAATAATGAGGGCCTGGATCAGAGCTGGTTCATGAGAAAGCAACAGGGGCCACATATATAGTTTTATGTGGTTTCGTGGTCACATTAAGTAGATAAATAGAAACAAGTGAAAATAACTTTTAAAATATAGTGTTAAGTTGAATATATACAAATCAGTATCCTTTTAGTAGGTAGTCAATATAAAAATATGTAGGAAAAATAGGTGAGAAAGAATGGAATAAAGGAGAGACACTAAAAGGAAAAGAAAAGGCAAAAGGATACGAGAAAGTTGTTCAAGAAACTGCAATTTAAAGATCACCAGATGTGTGAAATTAAGAGAATTAGAGGATTAATACTAAATTGTAGAGCCAAAATGTGTACAGACGTACCACCACAATATCCCTTGATCCCCAGGATTCAGTGTTGGCTATCCTATTGGTTGAAGGTGCTTATATGTACAATGTATGGATGACCATCCAATTGATTATTAAAACAGTGCATTCATGTTCATTAAAACAGCTTGAATATTTAAAAAAAAGAAAAACTGCAATTTGCTGATATATATATATATATATATATATATATATATATATATGGATCAGCCCATCATATTTTCAAAACACTTTTTTCTTCACCTTCTGTAGGGATTTAAAGTTTAACATATCAAGTTTATATTACTGGCTCCCAGTAATATGAACATCCTTTGCTATTTAATATTATCCTCGCAGATCCACCAGTTATCTATGGAAGTATACATGCTCCCCTAAGAAAAGAATCATTTAGTCCACGTATGTGGTGCTTCCTCCAGGGGCCAGACAACCAGTTGGCCTTCGTTATAACCCTGGGCACAGACTGCTGCTTGCCCTCACCTATATAGGGTGAGGTGCCCTCACCTGCACTACTGACTTTCCTAATTGCCTCTACATTATATTGACTTCTGGCTCCTACACTGTATCAGTATCTTTTTGGTTAACAATACCACTCTCCCAAAAGCCTTAAGTATACAATGTGATGACTATTTTCAGTCCATACTGCCTGAGCTTTGCTGCAGCATTGAGCCAGCCAAAAACTCCTTCAAGGCGTATTTGTTAAGGGCTTACTATGTGCACTAGTTCCCTTGGCAGATGTCTATGGATCAGCCCATCATATTTTTCAAAACAGTTTTTGGAACATTCTCCAAAGTAGAATATATTCTAGCCTTAACAAATATAAAAAATGAAATAATTTCTTGCATCTTATGTCATAAGGAAATGAAATTAGAATCAGCAGGAAGGGAAAGTATAAAAACATGTGGAGATTAAACAATTTATCTATAAACAATCTTTGAAGGAATCAAAGAGGAAATTTTAAAAAATCTTAGAATCAAATGAAGAAGAGAGTACAACTACTAAGGACTGCAATACAGTTAAGGCAGAGCTAAGAGGGACTTTATAAGGCACCTCAAAATCTTAAAAATGCAAGAACAGGCACTGAGATGAACACACACACTTCTCAGAGGACAAAATTATAGAAGCAAATATAAATATATGAAAAAATGCTCCACATCACTAGCTGTCCATGAAATGCAATTTGAAACAACACTGAGCTACCATCTTACCCCACAAAGAATGGCTATCATGAAGAAATCAACCAACAACAAATGTTGGCAAGGCTGTGGGAAAAAAGGAACCCTTTCTCCATTGCTGGTGGGAATGTAGACTAGTGCGACCATTATGGAAATCAGTGTGGAGCCTCCTTTAAAAACTTGGACTGGAAATCCCATTCAAACCAGCTATCCCCCTACTGTGAATTTTCCCAGAGGAACTGAAA
>NDGM011032136.1:0-11343 GCA_002564305.1 Octomys mimax
AAAAAGAAAATTAGGGTGGCAAAGCAGTTATCTATGTTATTTAAGTGACTTTATATCCCTTATTGTAGTTCTGGCTATATTCTTTTCTGGTTCCCTTAATCTTCTCATTAATCAACTGATCCTCAAGGTCATTATCAAGACGTTGAGCAGAAACAAGATAAAAGAAAGTCAAATGAGCCACCAAAGAGCATAGACTACTGCAAATCACAATCACACTAGATGGCGTGTCAGTCAGTGTCTCCTCAAGAAACAGATTTGATGCAAGCTCCACAAATATTAATGAAAAATGCACATGACTGGCTGCTAGGGGCCGACCGTGGAGTCTGTGGAGGAGAACAAGTCTGCGCACTCGAGAGCTGCAGGGTTAGAGATCCAGAGCTCACTGGTGGGCCCGAGCAAGGCTGGATCAGGAGGCTGAGGTCCGCGATAGCAGTCAAGGAGAAGATGCGCGAAGTGAAGGCAGAGACGCTAGCTCCTCTCTGCAGAGACAGAAGGGACTCTTCCTTGATTGCTTGCCTTTTGTGCCATTTTGGTGACATACTCCTTAGGGTGACCCTTACACACCCAGGACTGTAATGAGCCACTTTAGCTGAGCTTCTCTTACTTGAGCATCTCAAGTTGACATGATCGACTAATTGTTACAGACATCATTACTACAGGAAGAGTCCCCACTGTAAAGGTTTGGTTAAAAAAAGCCTAGTAAAATAAGTACTGTTCCAAGTGATTTAGCTCATGGTAATGAACAAAGAAAGAGAATGACCACTTTATGTCTCTTCTAAAACATTTCTTCCTCCCTAGATGTAGCTCAGTGGTTGGCTCTAATAAGGCCCTATTAGTAGTAAATTTATTTTTTTCTTTAATACCTCCAATAAATTCTTAGTGTTTATTAGATGTTAGACAATAGGCTATGTAAAAGTACAATAGTTCTAATTACTTTAACATCCACTTAAGGTCTAATTTACATAGTATATAATTCATGAGCCTAGATTTTGTGAATTCTGTACTTTTTAGAAATTCTATCAATGCCTGAACTTTTGTGAGAGTTAATTTTAGAACGTTTTCATCGACTCAAAAAATTCAATGCCATTCAGCTGTCTCACTCCCTGCTTCCATCGCCTCCTCTTCTCCTGTGGTTCTACTTTTGATCTACAAAGACTGTTTTATTTTACACATTTGAGATAAATAGAGTAATAGATGTGGGCTTTGTGATTAACTGACTTGATTTGCCGTTACATTTTTAAGGTGAAACCATGTTATAATATGTATCACATTTCTTTGTTTTTTTTTTGTTTGTTTGTTTGTTTGTTTTCCAAATAATACTCCTACCTATGGCTCTATTACGTTTTGCGTATCTACTTATTTGGATTGTTTTTTAATTTGGGGTATTATAAATAAGGCTGCTATAAACATTGCTATAGAAATTTCTATGCAAATGTGTCTTCGTTTTCCTTGGTGATACACGTAGGGGTGGAATTTCTAGCTCGTCTGTATGTTTGATGAGCTAGAAGCCTATCTCAGTTGTATGCTTGATCACTCAGGAACTGCCAGCCTGTTTTCTGAAGTAGTTAAATAGAACCTCAAGAAATGAAGTCAAATTTTAGATGGCAGTGCATGGGGTATTTAATACGATGTGGCTTCTCGCCACCTTCCCTTCATCTGCCCACTTCCCTGTGCTCCTTTCTTCAAACACCCTATTCTTTCTCTTTCCGCAACTCTGCCCTGCACATGCACTGCCTGTAGAGCCGCGTCCTTGGAGATGTGAAACTCATATTCCCCTTTCTTATGACACACGGAAAATGGAGTGGCTTCAGGATGGAATTTAAATTTGAGTTTGATTTGGCAAATTTATTAGATTTTTGAATTGGCTAAATAATGATCTCTGCCTCAATTTCCTTGCTTCTTAAATAGATTGCTATACATATTTAAGAAAAAGAAATAATATGTTTTTATACAGAAGTACTCAGTGGCACTGACTGAATGACATTTGTATAAAAGTAATTTGTGTTTTGTTACACTTGGGAAATGAAGTTTAGATATACAATTTACAGTACATAGAATACCTGAAGTATGTCTAGGTATAAGTTAAATAAAAAGATATGTGAAGCTTCTCTATTAAACATTTTAATATTCTTAAGATGTCTAAAGCATACCTAATGTGATGGGGACAGTTAATCTCTTAATCAACTGGAGATTTCATATTATTTGATTAAACATAATCATAAACAAAATTTTAATTTTTTTCCTTTGAAGGAAGCACCTTTTTCCTACGATTTACACTGAAATGAGAGGAATGCTGGTCATTCAACAGTAACTTGAAAGAGCGTTCAGGGGAATTCGATGGCTGGATATCAAGGCCTGGCTGGAAAGTCGATTATCCAAGACAGTGTTGGATAAGCATGAGATGTATGGGCTGGGCAAATGCGGGGTGCAGACTTAGAGCCAAGTAGCTATAGTCAATTTTACTAAGTCTCACAGACAACTTGACAGAGAAAGTTTTTTAAACAAATTGTGTAAAAATGAATCTCGGGGCTGGCGAGATGGCTCAGTGGTCTAAAGCACCTACTTGGGACAAGCTTAGCAAAGCACAGGGACCGCAGTTCGATCCCCCAGCACCACATGCCAGCAAGCCCCGCCCCCTGGTGGGCTGAGCTGACCCCCCCCACATAAATAAATGTTTAAAAAAATTTTTAAAAAGTGTTTAAAAAAATGAATCTCAACCATGACTTCACACTGAATGGTATGACAAAAGTAAAAATAAAGCTATCAAAATTTATGGAGGCAAAATACAGACCTAATAGAAGTAACTTTTTATTAAACAGGCCGGGGAGATATCTCCAGCACCTGCCTGGTGAGCTTCAGGATTGGGATTTGCTCCCTGGGGCCATATGCTGTGCTGTCCCCATGCCCAGCTGGCCACCAAAGCAGGTGTGGCGGCACATGGCTTTAATGCCAGCTCTGGGGAGACTGAGACAGGAGGATCACTACAAGTCTGAGCTGCTTAGTGAGACCCTGTACCAGATAAATAAATAAAAACAAAAAGATCTTTAAACAGTTAGATGCTTTGACACATTTGAAAAAAACACAAACATTATTATGGTCTTGAGGTGGGCACACAGGTGAAGGAAAAAGCCTCGTCACAAAGGCGAAAAATTAGACTTCACCGAAGAGTGCACAGATAAGCAAGTATATGTGGTGATGAATTCACTTCAGACCAATATAAAAACAAGGGACAAAAATCCAACAAATTTTTACAAGTAGGCAAAAATTTGGGTCACTTATTGAGGGCATATATGCATAAGTGGTGTGTAATTTAAAATAAAATGTAATAGCACTTCCTGATAGCAGCATATGCTGGGGAGTACATGGAGGAAGTGGAAATCACATATACTCAGGGAAGTGGATGAAGTATCCGTTTTGGAAAACACTGTAGTAGTTTCTCATAGATGTGTACCCACTTTGTGACCTAGAAATTCCACCCTTACATATTCACCCAAGAACAATGATTATGCACACAAGATGATCTGAACAAGAACATGTATGGAATAGCACTATGTGAGAGGCAAATGTCCATTCACATTAGCCACATGTTTATTAAGAAGATATGTGTAATAAACTGTTGCCCCTTCATCTCGTAGAAGACTCCTCAGCTGTGTGACAGGAGCACATACCTGGGAACATTGAACCATATGGACAAATCTCAAAAAACAATGCTGTTCAAACTGTCAAGAAACATTGTATGCTTTGTAGTGATAACAGTAAGAGCTACAGTTGTCCTCGATGACTGGATGGCCTGAAAAGGAGAATGTGGGAATTTTTACAGTGATGGCAAATCTTTTAGAACGTTCAAACAGCCTCCTGGGGCGTAGATTTGCCAGCACTATAGTGGGATGGGTATGTTTTCTATCCCTACTGTAGGGTTGTTGATAGGCTGTGCATATTTGCCAAACTCATAGGATTGTATGCTGAAGAACTGAGAGTTTAACTTCTTCCAAATCTTACCTCAACACGACAAATTTAAATCTATGCTTGGAAGTGTATTAGCTTTTGTACTTAGCAACATAATTTGTCTCTTGGAATCAGTGTCTTTATCTCTTCTGTGATTGTTATAGGTTTAAAGAAATAAATATATGTCAAGTGTTTGGCACAATCTAGGAACAATGACAATGTATTGTATCATATGAATGAAACTAAATTTCCCACCCAGCAAATCTTTGCTATAGTCAAAGAAGACTCATGACTAGTTTTCTACATTCTGCTCTATGCAACTTGCCTTATTTGTCCACCTTAGAACATGCTATGAAGGTGGTCCTGGATAATTCCATGAGAATTGGTTACACTGGCTGCTAAATTCTGAGATGACCTTAACCACTTCTAACAGCTTTCTGCTTCAGTTTCCTCCTGTTGTTTCTTTGCTTGTCTATCGACATAACCTGGTAAGGTTTATAAATCACACTGATGTTTGCTTGCTGCCTGAGAAATGCTGAGGATGTTTGAATTGACCTAGGAGGATGCTCAGATACTAATATTTTTAATAGCTCTCAGGCATTCAAATATGAAGTTACAGTTGAAAAATAACTGAATCAGGTCATCCTCGCAGATATTTCCAATTCAAATCACAGTGTACAAGGTGACTATATAGGTGAATATTTTTAAAACCATATCTTATTATAGTTGCTGCATTGATGATATTGTTAAATTTCACTTTGCATAGGCAGAAATTTCCCTATGAGTTTTCAATTGAATACCAATGCTGGATTTGTTATTGCTTTATTTCTGACCCTTTTACTTTTCTTTACTGCATCTACCTGGGCCTTTAAAGAGTTAACTTTCTTACTTGAGGTCTTTGGTTCTAAGTGTCTTCAGTAAAGCAGCACACACAAGCCTCTCTCTCTCTTTCTCTTTCTCTCTCTCTCTCTCTCTCTGGCATTCTGATTTCACTATTTTCTTCTATGAATGGAAGCTATGATCATACCCATCTATAAAGACAAACAGAACTGGGGAACTGAATTTCAAATACAACCCTTTATCCTGCTTCGCTGAGCTGTACAGTTAGCTAGAAAATTGTTTCATGTAGCTCCAGTATCTGCAGCTGCATCAGCAAAGCAAAGGAAGTCTGATACAAAACCTTCTGAAAAATGCAGAGCCTTATTTATTGTTTAAACCTAGGAATGGCAGAGTAGATGAAAACCAGCTTTAGTCTTTTCTTTCCATGCATAATAGGCCATACAACTGGGAGGAGCTAATAAAGTTACTTGCTGCAGACAAACAGTGCTGTCAGGTGAGCTGATTCTTTTAGGGATAATGACTGAGAAGAAATCATAAAAAGAGGAAAGGCAAAGATGGTAAGATTGCAGCTGAAGCCCCTTTCTGTTGAAAAGAGCTGGCTAATGCTCCTTACCACTGATAAATGATTCGCTATTGTCCAGCCTTGCAAGTGGTTGGCACTATAATCAATAGCTCAGAAGCCTGTAAGGATGGGGTTTTTTGATCCTACCTAGGTAGAAATAAAATGAGTAAATCCGTAAATCCTATGATGATTGACGCAGATGCTATCTCATCCTCCTCCTTAGTTTTGAGCAGAAATGTATGGCCTGTTAGAGAGAAAACCTAATGCCTCTCCCTAAACCAAGTTTGACCCTTGGCAAATAATCATATGAAATATTTTGATCAGTGTCTAATAAAAATGAGATGAAAACAGGACTGAGTTGGTTAAATGTGTGTTTTAACACATTCTTGCCAGCTTGAGCCATCAGGAAACCGTACCTGCATGACTGTCCCATCAGGCACTTTGGTACAAAAGGATCTACCCACTTTTATTCATCTTTTTTCCTAATAAAATTAATAAAAAAAACTTCTGCATGGGAAAGTCATGCATATACCACTGGTGGTTCCCACTGTCCGAGAGTGGGTCATACCCTTGAAGCCCGTGTCACACACCTGTGAAAGTCTCTTCCACCTAATATTAAACATGCTGTGGAGAGGTGGATTAGATGTGCTTTGTCTTGAATAGCTATGGGGCTATTGCTACTCACTACTTCATAATGATGATCACTTTTAACTTTTGGACAAGTTTTAGAACTTTAAAATATCAGCTGTATTCTGCTTTTCCAACCTACATAAACTTGTCTAATCCTTTTTCACTATGACAAGCCTCTTAAGTATTAGCTAAAGCATAATAATTGTCTCTAAGGAGTTTTTGTTAGAAAAATATTCTCAGAATTTTAACTGAATGAGATTCATCTACTTTCTCCAAAATTCTCTTGAAATACTGTTATGGAGCTTATGAATTTTTCAGTAAGCATTTTGGTCCCCAAAAGCAAAGGGAGATTTTTTATCTACTTTCTGGACACTGTTTTTTATATTCCCTTAAATCCTTCTTGAAGCAGAACAGAAAGTAAGTAAATACCTGATGTTCTACTTAATGCAGCCTTAGACTGCACTGGCATTTTTTGCTTTTGGCAGCCTTATTTTTCCTGTTCAGTGAACTCAATCTCTATGGCTGGTTAATTCTGTCACTTGAGTGTGTGATTCAGATGAACCCAGGCTGAATGCCAAGACTTTCCATGGCCACAGTCAACAACCCTATTCCCTCCCTGAACGTCACCAGCCCATAGGCCCTTGGCCATGAGAGATTCAGAAATATTTTGTTTATCCCATCCCCAAAGAGCAAATAAGAAAAAAACGAGCTGCATGTTAGTGTAGGATAATAACTTTGGACCTTCTTATAATGGCTGGGTGACCTTTGATAAGTTCTGTACTAGAGGTGCTGGAAGTTCTTCTAAAGGCCAATTTAATACCCATATCAACATCCATTATTACATACAGCTTTTAGGAAAGTGGGTGCTTTGTTAAATAATCAATATAGTAGAATAGACAAATCTATTGGGCTTAAGTGTCGGACTTTCAACTGTTTTTCTTATGTATCAAATTTTTCTGAGTGTGTAAAATCATGTTACTGTCTCACAACATTTTGAAATGCATTTAAATGCCAAGAATATCATAAACACAAAGATCTTTATTGTTGATTGAATTTCATTAGCTTTAGTCACAGAAATGAGCGGACTGTAAAAATAAAGATGATTTCTGAGGAACTGTAATCTAACCTAGAAAAGAGTAACATAAAATCCTAAGATAGTTAGCAGTTCTAGTTACTGAGGGTTGTGATGAGAGTTACACATGTCCCTAGCCCATGCAGACATTGTCACATTCATGATATTGCCCCCAATTCCTTCATATCACATCTGCCACATCTGGACCAGGTCACACGGGTGGGTGGTGACTATACAGCCTCTAGAACCTGGGATAGGGCTGCAACACACAGTACTCATGTTTCTACTCCCTTTCTTTTCTTGGGTCATCCACTGATTATAGATCTACCTGTCAAGTCTACATGAAGTAGGCAGGTATTGCTTACTAGTGGTATAGTCACTCTCAGTCTACCTGAGACTTAAGAATTAAATCTCATTTTAGCATAACACTCTCAACCTAGACCATGTGAGTTCAAAGGGCAGCAATGTCCCTTCCTCAGATTAAGACTTATTTGTACTGTGTCTCAGTTTCTTCATCTATAAAATGAGAATAATAATAATAATGATACCTTCTCTAAGCATGCAATAATTGCATTAGTTTATATCAAGAAGTTGAAACACCTTCTATACACAATCAGTTCTTACTGAATTTTAGTTCTTAAGTCATCTCAATTTTTCTTTCTGTCATACAGTATCATCTTCAGACAGGCAATTACAAGCTTATTTAGTAATAACTCAAAACGGAGTATGAGTCTTATGAGTGATATGCTTCACAGTTATAGGTATTTCAATTGTAATTTTCTGGGTTATTTTATTTGTATTTATATGTTTCTACCGCAGCTAGCATTTCGGCAGGATCGCCTGGTGAACACATCTCCAAAATATCCTTTCCAAAGTGGGCACTGATCTGGGTGATGATAGTGTTCACCCGTTAACCTGAATTTCTTCCTTCTTCCATCCTATTTACAAGAGTACGTACGGAAAAATTGCCAGTTGCTTTAGGAAGCTAGAGACGGTCATGCTGACCTTTCTGTTGACATTTGGTTGGAACATTTCTTTCTGATTCATCCTCTCTTGGTCCTGAACTCCCTGTCTTCACTGAATTTGTGCACCCTGGTTTTAGATAGATTCGTTGATCTGCTGTTGCTATTCTTGTGCTTGATAGGAAAGCTACAGAAGGAGAAGTGTGTGTGTGTGTGTGTCTGTGTGTGTGTGTACGTGTATATGATTTGTGGGAGTATGCTTGTGTGTGGGAGCACCTAAGTTATACATAACGTGTTGAGGCTGAAAAGTTGTGTGTACATAGTGTCTGAGTGGGAGAAATGTATAATTTTGTGTATTCACATCTCTATTTGTGGGTATGTGTACCTGGAAAGTTTAAAGCACAACCACGCAAGATAACGTTTTCTTTAAAGCAGAAGTGACTCTGAAATTTCTTTTTTCTTTTCTGTATTGTTAGTCAGGTTTTTCTACTACACACAGAACACTAGAGAAAGACAAGCTGTAAGAAGCATTTATTTTGGCTCATGCGTCAGAAGTTACAGTGCACCAGAGGCTGACTGCATTGTTACGGACCTGTGGTGAGGGAGGACCTTAGGGTGGTGGAGCATGTGGCAGAGAAGGCTGCTAACTCATGACATCATACAGCCAAGACAGAGAAAAGGCAGGGGGAAAGGATCAGGGATAAAGTGTACCCTTCATGGCCACACCCCAGGGACCAACTTCCTGCAGCACAGCATAGTTTCCGCTACTTCTCAATAGTGCCACCAGCTGGGGAAGGAACCTTCAATGTATGGCCTCTGAGGTACTTTCCAGACTCAATCCTTGTCCCTATCCTGTTCTAGTTCTTCTCTCTTTCTTTCCCTATCTCTACCCATTTGACTCTCACATTGTAGGGGAGCTCAATGATCTTCAACACACCTCATTCTCTGAGAGCCAGAGGCCACTGTATTTACCCAGCAAAGACTTGAAATGATGACTTTATCTAGTTTCTCAGGGTGCTATGCAAGATAGCTCAGCTCTACTGAGAACTTAGGGCATTCTTGCATAAAGCTTTGAAACTTTGACTTCACTGCTACTCCTTTGTTATTTTTTTACCAACTCCAGTAAGGAAGGGCAGATAGCAAATCACTGTGCTAAAATAGTGAGAAATTTACAATCTGTAATACACTGTGGGTTCAAAATTAGGTCCTAGAGCTCTTTCCACCAAGCCTTTTCTGTAGCTGGCTGAAAAAAAAGCAATACTTGGCCAGATGTATTAGAGAGATCTGTCAATAAAATACTTAATGAATATTCTCTAACTTTCTAGCCCTTTCCTCAATTCTATCACTCTTATGCCTCTATCCAGTTTAGACCTCAGTATGGATCCACTGACTGACCACTGGTACAGGACTTGAATGAATTGTGTATCCTTTCATTTTTGAGTGACATTCCTTAGTGAATTAAACCCGTGGTAAAGGACTCTCACTGACTTCATATATAACATGCATGCTGACAAATGGCTCGGCAGAATGAATGGCAATATTAATAATCATAGCAGGTCCTGAACAGTCTGTCAGTATCACTAAGCAGCCGCGCTTTCTGTGCCCCTTCTGCTCTGTTTACAGTTCTAGTAATTAAGTATCTCAGAGCGCAGTTAGAGAATCACATCAGAGTTTATAAATGATAACAATTATGAATATGAAATCTTATAAGATACCATTTACATAATGCGAATAAGGAAATGAATTACCAACCTGGGGAAGGAGAGGGTTCTGGCCTGTCAATTAAGTCTGAGGTAACAGCATTAACATTGCAAAAGGTTTTCCTTTTTTTAGGCAAAGGCGTTGACCAGATACCAGGTATCTGAGGAAGGAGGGCTACACCTTGGGAGCCTATTAGCTGCATGCTTAAATGTATTTGCTTTCCATGTGATTCACAGGGTAACTTAAGAGAAAACTAGTGCACGATGTATACAAGCCTTTCCACTTCACACTTCTATTCCTGTATATTATGTCTTCCAGGGTTTGTAACCACAAGAAGGAAGGGAGATTTTCACTGAAGAAGGATAAAGTACACAAAGGGGCAGACACCATTTCGAGTGTGGCTGCGCCTCACAGTCAGCTCCTCCGCAGTCACAGCTCTTTTAGATCTATCAGGTCATAGAAGTGATGTCAAGTGTGACACCTACAATTTGAATATACATACTCTGTACTTTGGGGTGAGGTTAGATTTCACTGAAGTGGGAGCAGCAGATGGACACCTCTAAAAATATCTCTCAGCTCACAAACATTTCTCTGTAATGCAAACTAATCCATAGCTATTCAGTCATGGAAGTAGGCCTTAGACATGATACCTAAACTTCACATCTACTTTGTGTGCTCTTTGGGCAGGGGTCAGACATCTGACACTAACTAAAGCTTGCACAGCTTCAGCTTGGAATTAGATATGAAATTAGAATGACAAACATCTTTTCTTGCAGTTGGACCTATACCAGGAAATCCTAAATTTTTTCATCTTCTACTAGGGAGGTTGACAAAGAACAGCATGATGGGGAGAAGAATGAAAAGCGTAACTAAAGGAGAATGAGCCGCTTCAGTTGTTTTCTATATCCTTACCTACTCTTTTGAAGCCCTGTTATGTTGCTGTATTTGGTTTCCATGAAATGCATATGATCTTTTACATGAGGTTTTAACAAAATTGTTTTCACTTAAGGTAGGTTTAGAATGTGTTCACTAGTGATAAATAGTCTCAAAACAAAGATTTTGCTCAAGTCACAAAACCAGTGAGTAGCACAGCAAGAGTGGAACCTCAGGGCTCCTAACCATGCATCTGTGGCTTATTCCATAGTCCTGGTGCTGCCCACCCATCCACCTTACCACAGGGTGGAGCCCAATTCAAGGTCCTCAGATCTCAGAATCTGAGCGTTTTGCTTGGCTTCCAGCCTGTACAGATCTACTCCATTAGGCTCCTCCTGCGTTCATTAAAATTTTACAAAAAGCGAGCACAGCCAGCTGCCATTCTCCTTGCTCATCATCTTTCCTGGTGTCAGTCGCACCTCATTGCATTTGGCAGTATTCTCGACGTGAGCGACATCAGCCGGAGCACAAACCAGGGAGCATCTGCTGAGGGATGGATAGGGGAAGAAAATCACAAACACATTTATAAAAGGGAAAATAATACCTGGGTGATACTCAGGATGTCTTTTTGATAGTCTGTGTCTTGGGTTTGTGTTTGGTATATGCAGACGGCTTATTTATTTATTGATATTTATTACAGGGTCTACAGGGTCTCACTACACAAATTGGACTCATAGTGATCCTTCTGTTTTCAGCCT
>NDGM011032157.1:0-11120 GCA_002564305.1 Octomys mimax
CCAAACACTGCTTTAAGAAGTAATTTTCAATATATGTGCTTCTAAAGTGCATTCCTTTATGTACATGTTCAAGTTAGATTCTAAAATAGTGATTACTGGGTCAAAAGACAAGGTCCTAAGTAGTTTTTTAAGTTGATAATAAATTTCCTTGCAGAATGATTACTGGTCAAAGTTACCCTTTTATTAGTAATACATGGCACAGACTTCTCCAGCAGAGTATTGTGAGATTTTGTTCGTGTTCTGTTTCATGGTTACTCGACTTTCTAGAACACTTATAGGTACACAGAGAAACAACTGGACAGAAGGTAGAGAGAGAATTCTGGCCCCACTCATGCAGAGCTACTCAATACAACACATTCCCCATCACAATGGCACATCTACGCTCCTTGATAAACCTACATTGGCAAATAGTTATAGCAAGTCCATAGTTCAATGTAAAATGCATTATTGGTGTTACATATCCTAAAGTTTTGAACAAGTGCATAAGGATGTACATCTACAATTATAGTACAGTACAGAATGGGCTTCACTCCCTTAAAGATACTCAGCGATTTGCCTGATCTTCCTTCCCTCCCCCTCCACCCCTAGAACGTGCGGATCATTTTACTGTCTGCATGGCTTTACCCTTTCCAGCATGTCATAGAATTGGGATCCTACAGTGTGGTGTTGTCCGTTCATCATCTTTTCCTTTGTGATAGACACTTAACTCTTTCTACATATTTTCACGGCTTGGTAATTAATTTCTCTTAGTGTTGGCTGATAATCTATGGTCTCAATGAACTAATATTTATTCATCCAGCTACTGAAGAGCATCTTTGATGCTTCCAATTTTAGGCAATTATAATTAAAGCTGCTGTTAAGCACAGTTTGCAGGATTTGGGGGGAACAAAATTTGTAATTCATCTGAGTAAATAACTGAGAAGCAGAATTACTAGGTTATATCTAATTAGGTGATACTGTTTCAACATTATCTAAACCAACAAGGTAAAATGATATCTCAATGTATTTGTGTATATTGAATTAATTGTGAGTGAATTTAAATATTTTCTCAAATGCTGGATGCCTGAATTTATTTTTATTTATTTATTATTTTTGTATTTTAGAGAAGGGTCTACAGGGTGTTCAGGGTCTCACTACTAGATCAGACTCATAGTGATNNNCCTGTTTACAGCCTCCCAAGAGCTGGGATTACAGGCACATGCCACCACGCCCAGTCTCAATTGCAGTCTCAGTGCACCCTGGGGGCGGGGCCAGCATGGCAGGCCCGGGGATTGAACCCCCGGCCTCTGCACCTGCTTGAAGGCACTTTAATCTGCTGAGCTATTTGGTCAGCCTTTGTATTTTCTCTAATCTCAAGCTTATTTCAACTCTTGAGTTTGCAGTTTAGTTGTGTTGTGTTCTTGTGCGTTCTCTTACTTTTCTTCTTGCTGACCCAGAATACTGGACATTGAAAGTCAAGGGAAGAAAGATTTATTTAACGCACAGATTATAGCGTTTTCGTCCATAATTGACTCACTGAGATAGGGTGATGTGGTAGACCACAGCCCTGTTAGGCTGCAGGTGCACCCTAGAGTGGTTGGAACACTCACATGCTTGCTACCAGAACCCTTAATCGCAGCACCGTTGTGATGCCTCCAAAAATAAAATTTAAAATACGTGTTGCTGGCCAAATAGCTCAGCAGTTCAAAGTGCCTGCTTAGGCAGACACAGGGACTGGGGTTCAGTCCCCAGCCTGCCTGCTGGCCCTACCCCTGGAGCTGGCTGAGAGGACAACTGAGACGAGGCGTGGTGGCAGGCGCCTGTAATCCCAGCACTTGGGAGGCTGAAAACAGGAGGATCACCATGAGTCCGATCTACGTAATGAGACCATGTAGACCCTGCACTAAACACATAAAATGAAATGAAATGAAATAAAATAAGTGTTTTATCATATGTGATTTATGCTTATATGCTGAATACATAGTTTATCTTTAAATTAAGCCTTCTTTTTGACACTCATTAATGAATATGACTTTGTTTCCACGGTTTATATTTTTAACTTCTCCTGGAGTCTCTAGCATAGTAGGTGACCTGAAAAATTTATTACCATGCTTTTTTATAATTTGCTATAAATCTGGGTTCCCATTTTTAGCTAACTTAATTTATCAGAGATTAACTGCCTTCCTTCCTTAATTATCTTGTGAGAAATGTAAATCATGCCAAAGTGTAAACACTTTCAATATGTGTCTCCCACCTCACAAAAGTGACTGATCCCATCAAGGTCAGTTTTGAAATGTCCCAGGGCTTTCCTCCTAGGCAAGTCTTGCTAGTTATTTGCTACTGTTTCTCTCTTGCTCATGGTCCCCAAATCTATCTCTAAGATAGACTTAATACAGTTTTATCGCTATGTCTGAGTGAAATGCTGCCTAAGACCGGCTCCAGAGAAAATTCATATCAGAAGGAACAATCTATTTTTTGAGGATCATGGTATTTCTGAACTGGACACTCTGTACTTTTCATCCCCAAGGACTGAAAATGTCACATTTTCACTCTGACATTTCCAACAGCAGCAATGGTAAGCCAAGACTGCTCTGCTATATCCCAAGGTGAAGATACTGTGCTTTAAAAACTGGAGTAGAGAAGAGACTGACAGTTGTCTGAAGTTAACAGAAGGGCATTTGTATGTGTGAAAGGGGAAGGAAAGATGGAGAAGATATCCATGGGAACACACCTTAATTCACACAAAAGGAACAATAGTTGGAAATGATATTATACACCACAACTTAGGTGGACATCATTTCATGTCACTAAAGAATACTTTCTTGCGCACTCTATCGGTGGAGGCTAAGAATATTGTGTCCCATCAAAATAAATAAATAAATAAATAAATAAGGAAAAAAAATATTGACTACAACTCCAAGTCAACTTCTTAAGAGACCAAAATAAATAAATAATAAAATAAAATAAAATAAACAGTATAAGTACTATAGGATCTCAACATGTACTGCCATGTGTGCATGTGTGTTTTACTAATGTGCCATAGAATCATATGCATTGTTAATGCAACACCATCCTTTTCTTTACATTTTTACAGGATAGAAATAGGTTTCATATTGCCTTATCTTCATAAAACTAACTAGACATACACATTTCATTTACAATTTGGGTTAAATTATTCATTCACTTCAGTCACTCATTTCATTACATATAGCCATCAAAACATTTTATTCTTTTGTTATTCCTTTAGCATCTCTTCATGTCTGTATTAACAATTGACCAAAGAAGTAGAAACATAGTTCATTTTAGTAAGTATTTCTTTTTCTAATACATTCTTTCATGCTGTCCATGGCTTACACTTGGAGCAGCAAAGCCTCACTGGCCTTCTGTCTTCCAAAAGAGTCTTTGAGTAATGAGATATGACACACACTGAACATTAAGTAATTAAGAGGAGCTTCCATTTATGTGGAGCGAGTGGAGCTTGGGGTACGTTCAACACTCTTTGTATTAGGTATGGCATGGTTCTTCCATTCCACTTTCTAGCACAAGGTAGACTTTTTCAACTAGAGATGCTATACTCAGGCACTTCTTCAGGACACAGATCCAGTAGAGAGATCACAGTAGCCCCAAAACACACTTCTGCAAGGCTCAACTGCTGCCTTGGACCCAATAATTAATAGGCAAGGATTAAGAATTGTTCATGATCCGTGAGAATTTTTCTAATGCCATGAACTCTGCTGCCCAGACCATGAGGGACATGCAACCCAAATGGCCCCAAGGAATCCATGGATAACCAGACTTAAAGGATGATCCCAGTGGCTTAAAGAAGGAAACAAATTGTAAAATAGAGCTCAACACTATTGTTGATACACATGTGCAGTGATTATTTTAGAGCACACATCAAACACCATATTCTTTTTCTTCTTTTTGTTTCCTCATAAAGCTCTAGCTTGAAGAAAAACTTCTATATAACTATATGTGTATCCCAAGAGAAAGCAATGCTTCAGGTGTTTAAGAGTCGCATTTTGTAGTTAGGGAACCTACATACTGCAGTTCAAATCAGGTCAAGCACTTCTTACAGTTTTTTTTTTTAAATAAATTTCGTATCAGTATACATTTGCAGTGTGGTCTGTATTCCCTGTGCATAACTCACATAGGTACACAGCACAGCCTGATTCTCTTTGTTATCCCTCTTCCTGCTCCTCCTTCCCATTCCCACTCTCTTTATCCCCTTCCTATTTGAGAAAGATGTCCACATTTGCAGTTGTCTGTGTTTTACTTTGCTCTTTATTTATAATTTGTGTTTCTCACCTTAGATAAACTGTGTGACATTTAACCTGTGTGTCTGATGCATTACACGTAGCATTATGGGCTCAGGGTGCATTCATTTCTTCTTACAAATGACTCAAATTGATCTTTATTTATGGCAGAGCAGTGCCAACTTGTGTATAAATACCTTGTTTTTAGCCAATCATCTATTGATGGGTACATAAACTATTTCTAAGATTGAACTATTGTGAATCGCAGCATTTATTTTTATGGTAAAAGGTTTATTGCAAAGAAAAATCTGTTTATCCTTAAGCTATACCTGTCTATGGTTTTATTTCACACTTCAGTGGTACAGTGGAGTAGTGCAAGAGAAACTGTATGCCCCACAACATTGAAAGCATGTTGTCTGTTCTTTAGAGGAAAAATAAAGTTGCTGCCCCTGTTCAACATGATTGTAAAAACTTAGATTAAGGATTATTCTGTGTAAAAAATCCGCATCACCAGGGCTATTACTTCATGATACAAACAAGATGAAATATCTTAAGTAATGTTGTGTATATGCATACATACATACTACAGCAGGGAGCTAGGGAAGAGATAGACATTCCTAGTATAAATAAGAATTTATAGATTTTTCCTCTTTCTGCAAATAAAAGATACACTTTGAATGAATTATCAAAACATAAAAGAGAAGACGCAGGGGACATGTCAGAAGAAGACTTTGACATTGAATATGTTATCCCCAAATTTAAAGACATAATCCAGAAGTGGGCATGCAAGAGGAACATAATAACAATAGTGCTGGCTAAATGCCAAGGGATTGTGCAATTCCACCGATCAATTAAATACAGAAATGAAGACAAAGAGCCAACCTATACAAAGCACAAACCCTTGGATAAAATTCAAGGTTAATAAATTTAGCACAGGAAATAAAAGCCAAATTCTCTATGCCCTCTTCCCGACGCTTTTCCTTTCAGCCACCTTCCCAACACCTCAAAAGTGGTCCTGACTCATGTTGTAAAGTGTCTGGGAACAAATACAGGAAGGGAGAAACAAACAACAAGAGAACCAGAAACATAATTGCGGTGCCTGCGATCCAACGGGAGCATGAATGAGGATTGTGTCCCTTCTGCCATAATGTCATTGTTCATGTCCTTCAGAGTATCCTGAAAACATAAGCAGGGAAAACCCATGCCAAGGCAGGTGGAGGCTCTCGCAAGGTCAGAAAGAGCAACGTTACTTTGGGGACATTTGACTGGTCAACATGATCAAGAAGTAAGCATTTTGGATGCTGTGTAGTTATTGTGGGGGGTCTGATCAGTGGCGCAACAGCACTCCATCAGTTTTATTCTGTGCAACCGGTGTTGTCCTTATGCTAGTTCATGTTACAGAATAGTGTCATGGCAATTATATCTTAAAAAATATGCATTCTCTAAATTACTAATGGTACACTTGTCCCTCAGGTCTCTGCTGCCTTATCTGACATTTTAACTCTTCATTTATCAGCACTGGTCTGACCAAATTTGGTTACCCCCTGGTGTTAATCTCCATGTACTAACTCTACTAGTTTCAATATAGAATGTAATCCCTTTATGATAATTCTACCAGATTATAAATTTTCTTAGATCCTACTTGACCCATTGAGCTATGCTATTACTCTGATACTATACCCTATGTTTTCAGAATTCTCTAAATTTAAGTCAGTTTATGTGACATGTAGCGAGCCATGACAAAGGGAATTTGCTTGAAAAATGATTTTTAAAAATCTTATAAATTAGGTTCTTAGTTAGAAACCACAGAGGCTGATTGTGCTAATGCAAGAAGAAAATAGATTACTGGGTGCTATAGCCTGGAGAATAAGTTGGCAGCAAGAATAGTCAAGAAAGACTGGTATTACTCAAGATGGAAAGAAGCAGTGGCGAGATCAAACCATCCTTACTAGTGTCTTCTTTTGGAGGCAATGGGACACCCTTAATACCACCACTAAAGCCTGAGCCAACCACATCTAGGTTCCTGGGTCCGATGTCTTCCCCACACCCCTAACAATTCTCACAGCCACTATTGCCCTTGTCTTTGGCACCATGCCTAGTGCTTGCCCACTTTAGGGTAAAGTAAGTGTCCCTTGCAGATGGAAATTCCAGAGTGGCTGCAGCACGTCAATCTGGTGCTTTGATTCTCAAAAACCATGAAGATAGTGATTCCAAAGCTGTTCTGTGCACCTACATTTTACCCACCTTCAGACTCTGAAAAGGAGGAGAGGTCTTCAGGAAGGTAGCTCCATTTCTTTCCCCCCCACCATGGCAAGCATCAAAGTTGTAGTTCTCTTAGCTATGATAACCACATCGTAATTCCTGAATACTAGGAATATGCTGCACACATGATAATACTTAGTGAATAGGAAGAAAGGTGGTAAGTAAAAGGAAGATTGCTAATCATATTGTCTGCATATAGACTATTCTAGATTCTGTAGGCCAATTTTATATGATCACAAAGGGGCAGTAGAAGGGAAGGTCATTAGACTTATGAAATAGCCTGAAAGCCTGGATGGACAATCATCAGAATTATCTGTAGAGACACAATTCCAGGTGGAAATAGGCAAATGTTTAAGAAGTTTTGCTATATATATATTGATTCAGAACTTCCGAGGGTGGGGAGTATCTAGCAAAATGCACTATTTTTAAATGGTGTATAAGGAGATTAGTTTTTGTGCCATGTTTAAAAAGTTGTGATGAAAATAGAGTGCCACCAGTTACTACTTCTATACCATTCCCATCTACCTTTTGAAAAGAATACATAATTTTCCACAAATTTGGTGGACTTAAACAAAGATAACTTGGAGAAGATGGTTTAGGATATTTAACATATGAATTTTCCTTGTCTGGCTTGTGAAGGAACTTCTGTGACTGGCTGCAAAGATGGTATTATTTCCATGAAGTAAAGGGGAAGTGTAAGCCTGTCTGCTGTAGCTTGTACTTAGATGTCCTGTCAAAGTCTCATGTGATTATGGCTGGGGCCTTTCAGGGATGATTGGGATCTAGAATGTGTGCATGTGGATTACGAGTGTGGGACAGCTAGGTTGGCTTAGTACCGTTCTAGGTGGGTATAGTGGAGGTTCCACCCTGAGTGAGGGAGACACCAGCCAGTGGGATTGTAGTTTAGATAGAAAATAGAAGGGCATAAGGAAGACAGGCTTAGCTGCCTCCAGCCTGCTCTGCCGTGGACTGGGTCTTTTCTGCAATGCCCCTCTGACATGCCACCCAGCCTTAGAGCCAGCCAAATATGGACTGAAATCTCTCAACCTGAGAGATGAAATAAACATCTTTCCTTTAACTTGTGGTTGTCAGGTAACTAAAACAGCCTCGTCGTTTGGTGTAGCATTCAGAAGGTCTATGAAGCAGTCTTTGAGGACAGAAATGGGCACTGAGGAAAGCAGCAAATTTCATTGGAATATATGGTCTCATCTGCCAGGAAAAAATTGAGATAACCATCATATTTCTGTGTGAATTGCCTTAAAACATATTTACTTTGGGATAACTTCAGTAAACTTTGCATTTGTGGATATGTAATTCATATGTTGTGTGAAACTGCCCTTGTAGAGCTTGGAAGGACCTGGAAGTATTAACTTCTGCATCTGTAAAGAATGGGAATGAGATCTTATTGATTTCTGACTATGAAACACTTTAAAAAACCACCTGGAATACGGTAAGGATAGCAAAAGACAATTCAATAAATGAGTATAGGAAAGAAGAAATTCCACACAGACAGCAACATGCTCTTGTAGAATGCTACAGTTTTGGAAGAGTTTGAGGGAGTGAGTCATGGCTATTTCTTTGTCCAACAGTACAGGCTTAGACAAGTCCTACATGTAGGTTGTGTTGTATAACATAAATCTAACATCAGATCATGCAGATAAATACATTGTTTCATCACTTTTACTGAAAGATCTTCCCTGGAGATCCTATAAGAATAATAGCCATTTCTTCCTCCCCAAGTCTTCAGAGATACTCAAGATGGTGCAGGAAGAAATTTCCAGAGGAAATGATTGAGTAATCGTGAGTCTCAGATTGCTTTCAGAAGGTTTTCTAGAATACATAGCTCTCTGTATGGGGAACAGTAGCGCATTCTTGTTTGATTTCAGGAGTTACACTGAAGAAAGCAGCTCATTTTTAGAGTTTCAAGCTCTTTTTTATGGCTGCTTATAAAAATATTCTTTACCTCTCTGGACAGTCACTCACAAGGTTCAGATTCCAAGCTGGGAAATAGAATGTACTTTTCCAGGGGTAGCTGGCTTCTTGGTAACATCGCTGGCAGGGGCACAGCATCCTTTGGAATTGCCTCCTCCTCTGATTTGTGTTTTTCAGATGCATGATGAACCACTTGGCCTGCTGTGCTGTTGTATATCCTATTTTCCTTTTGACTCATTTCTTAAATAAAGAGCATTTTATATTCATTTTATCCACATGGAAAAATTGCTACTGGGTACAACTGAGAAAAAAAAAAAAAGCACCCATATTTGGAATTTCCACATATTTTAATCTCAGTGCTGGAAAGGATAGTCGGGCCACTAGCCCAACTTCCTACCCAATACAGGAATTTCCTCCATAATGACCCAGAGCAGAAGGGAGTCAACATCTGATTAAAAACTCTTGGTGACAGGGCTATTACCACTTCTTAAATCAAACTGTTTTATCACCAGTCTACTCCAGTTCTTTAAATGCCTTTTGCAGCACTGAGCGGAAATCTGCTTCTGACAGTCCTTACAACAGTCACAAAACTGTTTAGAGAGTGGCAGTGAATGAATCTGAACCCCCTTCAGCCCAACAACCTGCAAATGATTCTCACCCTGCAGCTTTTCATTTTCCAATGTGATATGTATTTGTTTTAATATTGCTACTCATAGGTTTGAAAAAGCCAGTGAATGTCTTCTTCTTCTTCTTCTTTTTAATGTGTTTCATTGCTACAGGATTTCACTAGACAGCTCAGACTCATAGTGATCCTCCTGTTTTCAGCCTCCCAGTGCTGGGATTACAGATGTACATCACCACACCCAGATTCTGTGGCCTGCTAAGCCCGCCCTGGGGCAAGGCCAGCGTGGCATGTGGTACAGGGGATTGAACTGTGGTCCCCGCAATTGCCAGGCGTTCAGTCAGCAGAGCTATCTCTCAGGCCCCATCAGGGAATAACTTGTTGGATGTCATTTTCTTTTAGAATAGCTCATGAGGTTTTACTGTGGCTTGTCAGATGCGCTTTGCTATCCTATCATTGCAAGCTCTGTCCATCTAAAGAGTTTGATTTTTTTTTTTTTTTTTTTTTTTGGTTAGCAATCGGCACACGTTCCTTCCCAGCTTATCAGGAGCTGTGAAGTTTATCTAATATCTGTTTATGCCTCTGATTTGGTAGAAGATGACCATCACCTTCAGAAATAATACTTTTAGAATTCTCAATTATAGTTCAGAAACTTGAAGGTCAGAGAGCTTAAAAAATTTGCCCAACAAAATAAAGCCAATTCCTTCTGACAGCAAACCCCTAATTAATAAATGACATTGTTTCCTTTGCATTAAAGGTTGATTAAAATTGAGTCACTTTTAAAACAAGTTGTTATCAAGTCAAGATGTTTCCCTTCAAATGTTCCTGTGTGTGTTTATTTTTCATTCTTTGACACAGTGGTAGTAATACAATATGGAACTTTATTATTTTGACTTTCAAATACAATTATAAATTTAATTCCTGCACCAAATCTATAGATGCACTTTAACTGTTTTTGTTGTTGTTTTGGAAACGGAAGCCTAATATTTCTCAAAGTTGAATTGGCCATAACTGGAGCATCTCTGTTTCTTTCTACTGATAATTTTACTTTCTTGATTATCAAGGTGGCTTGCTGGTTAGCTCAGTTGTTTAAAGTGCATGCTTGGACAAACTCAGTCAGGCACGGGGGACCGTGGTCCGATCCCCATCTCCACATGCCACCCCAGACCCACCCTTATGGCAGACTGAGCCAGCCCCACCAAAAAAAATCCTTCTCAAAAAAAAAATATAAAAAGGAAATTGCACACCAATAGGGCATGGTGGCATGCACCTGTAATCCCAGCTCTTTAGGTGACTGAACACAGGCAGATTGCTACAAGTCCAATCTACACAGTGAGACCCTGTAGACTCTTACTAAAAAATACAAAAAAAAAAAAAAAAAGATTATCAGCTACTACTTGTTACTTCTTTGCCTGTACAGTATATCCCTCTTTATTACTTACCAAATATCACACATGATACACTACTGATATAATGGACTACATTTTCCAAAAGACACAGTACATATTGAGAAAGAGAAAGAAATTATTAAAGAAAAGAATGACTGGGATGGGTGAAAGGAGAAAAGAAAGAAAGTATGAAAGGAAAAATTGGTTATCAACTAAGATTCAGTCTCAAAATTTTTATAGGTGCTGCATCCTTTTTCAGATTGAAGATGTCCTCTTCTTTTCTAGTGTACCAAGAGTTTGATCATGAATGTCATGTTTTTCTCAAATATTTATTCTTCAAGGGACCAGAGAGATAGCTCAGTAAAATAAGGGCTTTCCTGGCAAGCGCAGGGTCCTGAGTTCAATCCCTGGTACCTCAAAAAAAAAAAAAATCAAATATTTATTCTGCAGATATTGATGCGACTTTGTGATGTTTTCCTTCTTTACCCTGTGTTGTGGCTTGTTTCTAGATGTCCCTTCAAAGTCTCATGCAGTCATAGGTGGGGATTTTACAAAGGTGGCTGGATCTAGGCTGTGTGATGCTGAGATTCAGGGTGTGTGATGACCAGCATAGCCCACTGATTGGTTTGGCGTAGTTGTGGGTGTTGATAATCTGGGCCCCCCTACACAAACACCCACACA
>NDGM011032162.1:0-10645 GCA_002564305.1 Octomys mimax
ATATATATATATATATATATATATATATATATATATTTCATTTTTACTTTTCCCTTCCTTCTTTTCTCAATTCCCCCATCCCACTATCTCTCGCCTTTTGAAATTTCTTCCCATTTTACAATACCCCTTGTCCACTCAGGTTCTTATTTATTCTTT
Source organism: Octomys mimax (assembly GCA_002564305.1). Taxonomy (NCBI): domain Eukaryota; kingdom Metazoa; phylum Chordata; class Mammalia; order Rodentia; family Octodontidae; genus Octomys; species Octomys mimax. The sequence goes on from NDGM011032162.1 coordinate 157, forward strand.
CAGCTTCTCACACTAGGGATCCTTCTCTTTAATTTCAAGTTCTTCCCTGGGAAGAAATTTGAAGGTGCCGAGTAGATAGTCCTAAAGAACAACTCCCGTGCTCTGGATTTGGACCCGGTGGAGAAAGCCAGGTGGGAATTCCAATATGGAATCTGTCTTGTGCCTGGCAAGGCTGAATTCTGGGGTGTGGAGCCCTGCGCTGGAATTCCTAGGAAATGCCATTCTCCAGCAAGCACACAGGAGTGCCTGCACTGGCACTGCCCCTTACCGGATCTCAGCCAGAGGATCAAAGATGAGGTTGTGGGGTCACAGGTAGCACCGACAGACCAAGGCTGCACTTTTGGGGAGGGCAGAAGTGCTGAGGCCTCTTAGGCAGAATCCCCAGAGAGGGAAAGAAGTTCCCAGAGCTGCCAGGGCTGGGCAGGATAAGGGAGCGTATGGGTCCCCCCTCCCCCATGTCTCTCCCACATACTCCTTCCACCACACCCTTGGGGGACTCCCTTGCGTCTCAATCATCAGCATCCTTCTGGGAGCCCCTTGCTGGTAAGGCAGGTTAGGAGAGAGGGTTACCCCCTTACTTGGTACCTCCCAGGCCAAATCAGAGAGGCTACTTGTGGTCAAAACTGCTTGGAAGGGCCCCATCCCAGAGGTCACCTAGAAGGACCACAGCCACACTGGCTCTCATGACCCCCTCAAGCCTCTTTCCAGACCCACCCACACGAGATCCCCTTTCCTCCATTGTTCCTGCCCCCTCTGTCCTCCCAGGGCAGCTGGGGACCTCTCCAGTTTGACGCCAGGAGGTAGAGGCTGAGGCCTTTGAGTGGGCGGTGCCCCGCTGGGCCTGGTTCCTGGAGGCCCTTTCCAAGGGCCCGAGAGAGGTGTTAGTGTCAGAAAAATATTACAGTCCTGCTGGCTCCGTGGCTTCAGCCCCTCCACCAGGCCTGTGGCGTCATCCGTGGTCACAGATGGGAAGCTGGCGGACATAATGAGTTACACATGTTCCGGCACGCCTGCAGCCTGGCTGCTTTCTGCACCCAGGGGCTTCTCTTCCTTTCCCATAAAATTAAATTATTCTCCAGAGGGAGCCCCTACACCTACCTTCTCATCCATCAAATGTCCCTGCTTCATGTCACTGCAGTTGCCTCAAACTGGAGTAGGCTTCCAGCAGGGCCTGGCAGGGCCCCCCACCCACCCACAGGGAAACCCCCTCTGTAGGGTGGAGAAGTGGGTCCTGGGGCAGGAGAGGAGTAGTGGGATGAACTCATTCAGGCTGCAGCATGGCCAGGGACGCATATTGCCAGACCAGTGCAGAGCCACATGCTGGAGGATATGGCTGTGGCACCAGGGCGTTGGTGGCCAGGTGGCCTCCCAGTCCCTCTTGCTGGATGGGAGCAGAAGAGCCAGACACTGCAGTTTACAGGCCTGGACTGGTATCCAGGGCCACACCCTGCCTGGACTTAAGGCACAGCACACGAGCTCGGGCTTTGTGCCATCCCATGCCCTGCCCCCTTCCCTCCGTGTTTGGCCACAGGGAGCCCTGACAGGGGCTAGAAGGAGAAAAGGCAGGTGGCCACCCCCCCACTCCCACTCCATGGAATCACTTGGGCTGGGGTATCCTTGGTGTGGGTGGTCTCCTTCTAGGTTCCAGGTATTGCTCCCTAACCCTGAGGCTTGGGGCTGCGAGTGGCACTGGCATGAGGCTGCTGCTCTGTCCCTGTGGGCATCTCGAGCTTGGCCACACCTTTGCATGTCTCATCCCTGTTAGATACTGCGTCAGAATGAGCCATCTGCCACCCCCAGGGTGCTGGCCCCTGGAGCCACAAGGCCTCATCTTCTAAATAAGAATAATGTCACTCACACCTGCCCCGGGACTAGGGAGGATGAGTCGGCTGGCAGAGTACAAGTTGGAATTTGTCATTAAGTAAAAGTGATTTTATTTTGTCCCCCAGCCTCTGGGGATTTTGTTTCCTCATTCTTGTTGATTTATACATCTCCAGGGTCCCAAGAGAAGCCATCTTGTGTGTAGGTTTATTATGTCAAGGGTCCTCGAAGGCAGTTGACAGGCTAAAGGCAAGGGAGTCATTGCCTCATGAGGACATGGGTGGGGAAGTCTGCCAGCCTTGTGGATGCCCCCAGTAGTCTCTGGTGGCCTTTTGGGGTATACCCTTGGCTTTCGGGATGTACCCTCATGTGACTGGCTTTTCTAGTGAAGGAGAGATGATTTTAACAAGGACTCTGGAAAGGGTTGTTCCAATCTTCTATTTCTAGGTACATTTTTGAAGTTCTAAAGTCTTGCTTATCGGCCCCAGATTCTAAGACATAATGAGCTTGAGGGGAGCAAATATTCCCAAAAGAAAGTCAAAAACAGAATAGCCCCAGGATACGAGAGCAAATTAAGTGCTCAAGGGGAACACTTCCAATCTCCCGGGCCCTGGACACAGTCTGCTGGGACAAGAGACAGATGATGCAGACAGCCCTAGGCTTCCCTATGGGGTGCTTGTACTAGCACCCCTATTCAGGAATCATTGGTCTAAGGACTGGTTGGGTCCTAGGACTTGTTCCCTGGAGGAGGGGTGCTGCCCATCCCATGGCTGAAGCAGAGATGTACCCAGAAGGCACCTGTCTTCCCCGCTGCACCTGCTCAAGCAGTGGGTGCCGAGGGGATGGCTCCCCTGCCCTACTGCTACTCAGTAGCCCTCTCCTTTCCTCCTTTCCACACAGCTAAACACCCCAGCTCTGCCGTTTGCTTTGGGCAAGTCACCCCACCTCCAAGTTCAGCCTTGTCATCTGCAAGGCTGAGGAGTAACAGTGCCCATCTCTGTCCCTGCTGTGTCTGGTGCTTGGGAGGTGGTAGCCGACACTCTGTGTGTCACTTTGTTGGACACTGCAGGGCTGTTTCAAAAAATGACACACTCAGGCCGACAGATGGGGAACACCAGCCAGAGATCACACCCCGGGGGCCACACTGGAAGCACCCTGCCAGCCAGGAGGCAGAGGGGGCAGAGGAAAAGTAGCAGGAGCCATTGCTATGGTTTCCTTTGGGAAGGACAGAGGAGGCCGAATCACCTGGCTCAGGACTGGGCTGTGTGACTAGTTTTAGAAGACTTAGAGACATAGGGCCGTGGTCATGTGGTACCTGGCTTCCTGGTGTGACAGTGGAATGCGACTAGCAGGCTGGAGGCTGAAAGCTCAGTAAGGAAGAGGTAGAGATTGGGGGCTGGCCTGGTTGGTTTGCGTGTGGAAGGTCTGCTCCTCAATGAGCCATTTGTTCCATCTAACCTTTGGCCCTCCAGGGGCTGCGGGGACCTAGATGTCAAAACATCAAACACAGAAACTGGAAATCTGGTGTCCATTAAATTTGTTTCGTTTATTAGTCTTATTTCCTCACAAGACAATGGTCAACAGACACTCACTGAGCACTTGCTATACGCCAGGAACAGATGAATCAAACGTACTTTACTCCCTTGGAGCGGTCTCTCTACAAATCTCTGTGAAGTGATTTATGGCTGCGATTCTGTTCACATTGTCTGCCGTAACATCCCTGGCCAGAATTTTCCAACAAAAATCTATATGAGGTAACTGCTGGGTCTGTGCTTTGCCAGTTGACGGAGGTCCATCGCATTTGTGCAGAGCTGCCAAGCTTTCCTTGGTCGGAAGCTTTTTGTGCAGAGGCGACAGAGATGCAGGTGTTGGGCACACATCTTGCTTGGTCCCATACCGGTGGCCTGGGCTGGGATCTCAGCTCTCTGTCTTCAAACCAGACCCCACAAGACCCTCCCAACCCCACTGGTCCTGGGAGTGGAGTTAAGGACAGGAGGATTAAACTTACCTGTTTCTGCTGAAAGGAGAAACCAGTTCATTAAACCCCAGCAAGGAGAAGGTGACAGGGAGGAAGTGGCACCAGCATCCTAGAGAAGTAGTGATGTGGTGGAAGTGGCTGAGCCCAGGCTTCCTCTTTGCAAACGTCTTCAGGTGATTTTCTGTCTTTCACAAGCAGCCAGGAGAGGAAATGGGAATCTTTTGTCCAGAGCCCAGGGCGGCTGTGCAGGAGGAGGGGGTTTTGTCACAACTGGGGCAGAACCCTGAGCTTACTGGCCTTTGAGTCTCTCCTGCATTGACATCACATCGCTTCCAGTCTGTGCACTGCCCATTAGGGGCGTAGCGAGTGGCCTCTTCAGCCAGCCCATGGCTGTGGTCCTCTTCGGGGCTCCTGAGCTGCTTCCTCTCACTCCACTACGATGACCACGGCAGATCCACCTTGCCCGCCCTTCTCTCCCCGCCCCTCAGCCTCAGCACTTCCTCCTGGCGCTTGCCCCTTGCAAAATGTAGCACAACCCGTAGACCGCTTGCAGAGTAACTTGGGAAATAAGGATGGGGAAGAATACTTTTTTGGGAAGTGTCAAAATGATGAGATATATCCGGACATACTGGGAGAAACCATCTGGGTTATCATGCAGTCTAAATGGAATGGGCTCTGTCTGTCTCTCCTTCTACCCACTCTCCCTTCCTAGCAATGGGTAGGAAAGGCTGGCACCCCTTGATCCCGCAGAAGACCACGTGGTGCCACCAGCCACCAGCCACCCCATTAGTATGCAAAGCCCATTCCCCACTCTCTGAGGTTCTGAAGGCTGGGTGAGCTGGGCTGGGCTGGGTAGTACAGCCTGTGCTACCAGGATGCAGGGTGAAGATCAAACGCACACATCACCACATCCCAGCTGTTCAGGACCCTCCCAGACTCAGGTGAGCCTTGCCCCTGGCCTTGCTCCTGCTCCTGGAGGTGGCATTGGGAGTCTCCCTGCTTCATGCCTTTCTTCTCCCCTTTTTGGAGGAAAGGCGATCCCCATGAAAGCCCCCAAATTGTGACAGCTTCAAAGACAGAGGTTATTTGGGGATGCTACTTACCCTGCAGATTGTACAATGAAAACAATGTGCACGATGAGTAACCCGCCCGGGATGTGAGGCTTATCCTAATGAAGTCAGCCTTGGGTGGGTTTAGCACAGATCCTTGGATGAGCAGGGCTCAGAGGTTCCTCCCAGCAATAAAACCCTGTCTCCACCTGCTGTTTATTAGCTGTGGAACCAAAGAGAGCAAAAAGAAAAGATTTGTTGCTGTTATAACTTAGGTAGTGATTGTAGAACCATTGTGTCCTGTGCTTTGGGCGGCTTACACCTAGTTTGTTTGGTTGAAGGTTTCTTTTTTGTTGTTGTTGTTTTGTTTTGTTTTTTGTTTTGATATCAGGAATTGCTCTTGCCAGGCAGGTGCTGTCCCACTGAGCTGCGTCCCAGGTTTTTTTTTTTTTTTTTGGTGGGAGGAATAAATGCTCACTTTTATCAGATCTAATTGGTGAATATTCTGGCAAATGAAAGGAGAATAAATCCAAACAGATGACTCCCGTAATGCCCTAAAATTATTCTTGAGGTATTAAAATACTGTTTTTCAAGAAATCATAAGACATCTTTGCAAAGGCAGGCTGCGGGGGAGAGGAGGCTCGGAGTGCCCTCCCAGTCGGTTTGCTGCCTTGAACTCACCTCCTGAGCTCCAAGCCCGTGCCTTTTCCCTGGGGAAGTCAGGGATGGTGAGCTGCCTAGTGCAAGAAGCCCAGGACCTCCAGGTCCCCGCTCCCTGGGGAGCCCTTCTGGACCCTCCAGGGCTCTGTGCTCTGTGTAAACTCTCCTTTCAATTTCTTCAACGCCTCCAAGCAAGCACTTTCCGCCTCCAAGGCATATGGTGCTTCAGCAAAAGCTCTCTGGGTGAAGTTCTGTCCCATTATTAAGAACTAGTAGGACACTAATAATGGGTAGTGATATAAGCAGTTGAAAAACTTTTGTAATTAATGGGTTTGTATTTTAGACAGTAAAAGCAAGCATTATGTCTGTATAGCTAGACAGATATTAAATTGGGAATTTGTATTTAAGTTAGTTCCCCTAAGTTCTGTCTGATCACCTCCCCTTGATGTACCTGGGGTCTTCCTGGCAGACTAGTTCACCCCGTTACTGGGGCGGGGGAAGGACAAGAGAGGGAGCTGGCGAAGGAGATATATCTACGTATGTAAGAAGGATGGTTTGGACAATTGTACTGTGGATTTCTGCTGGCCTATGGAAAGGAACAGTTGGTGCTTAATTTGTTTTGTCTCATTTTTTCAATTCTTTGTTCTTTCTCTCTTCTTAATTTCATATATATTTCTTTGTTTTTCTTTCTTCTCCCAATTTTACATGCGTGTATCTGGTAATATGAACAAACAATGTGAAGACAACACTATGCATTAAAACAATTACTGTGAAATTCATAATATTTTGTTTAGTGAAATTCTGTATCATTTATAATTTTTCTGTTTTACTATTTTGTACTCTTTTAAAAATAAAATAATAAATTAAAAAGTAGATGCTCACTCAAAAAAAAAAAACTAGTAGAGTTCTGGGAATAATAAAATGGTTGGAGAAAGCCTCATTTTGAGTGTGTCCTGTTAAAAAAAGAAATTGAAAGTATTTCCCCCCATAAATTGAGCTCTTAATAATAGATCTCTCACTTGCTTTCCAAGAATATGTCTTCACATCCTCCACTGATGTGACAGATGCCTTACTACAGCTCTGGGGACCTCTGTGCCCCGGAGCTGTCATTTCATCACTGAATCAGGATGAGGGCATCTAGGGGGTGGGGCTCAGGACCTATGAAGCCCCGTGATGATCTCCATATTGAGCCAGCAATAAGGTGTCCAGGCAGTTCCAAGGACTGGAGCACGCAGCTTACTGAATGGCAATCAGGAGTCCTGATAAGGGGGAAAGCCAAGCTTTTATTATCTTTTTCAGAACAACCTCTTGCTCCAAATTGTTTCTCTAGCCAACTGGAATGTGCCAGTTACATTTCGTCAGTGTGTCAGTTTGCACAAGGCCAATCTAAGCAATGATCTTTGCAGCAAAAGTAAACATGCACATAGGTTCATGCTCTTATCTTTATGTAATTAGTACAAGCTCTCTGGGGTCTCACTACGCAGATTGGACTCGTAGTGATCCTCTTGTTTTCAGCCTCCCAAGTGCTGGGATTACAGGCGCATGCCACCATGCCCCAGCCTTACACGGATTCATTCTTACAAATAACCTTTTGAGGCTCTGCTGTTCGTGGGGCACCAGAAGGCTGTATAGACAGAAATACAAATAGCCAGCTGTCCGGAATGAGGATGGTGCTAGGTGTGCAAAGCTCTAGTGACAGTCAGTGTGGCCCAGAATGTGGCCATGTATAGCACCCTGGTACCCACGGACTGGAGTCATGTGCTGGTATGAATTGTTATTGTAATGGTTAGGTGTTTGTTTTAATATATAATGAGAAAATGTCAATTTTCCACTTGCGATGATATAGTTTCTTTCTTAAATAAACATAACTTTAAAAAAACCAGTAGAGTGATATCAAGAAAGTAATAGCCTACTGTGGCCAGGCCTGCAGGCTGTGTGAGGTGAAGAGGCCTAAAGATGAAGATGTCGACCCCCTTTGTGGGCCACGGGGAGCTCCGTGCTCCCTGTGGAGGTGAACAATGTTTTCCAGACTGATATTTTCCCCCTCTTTCTTCAAGTCATTGAGCACTGATGTCTCAGTGTCTATTTGATGGCTCTGAGCCACTGGCCTCTCCAGACCTTATGAGCACCCCTTCTTTGATGTTTTTTGATCTTAGCAGTGGTCACCTCACTTTGAAGACAAGATGGAGGAACCTTTCCCATGATCCCCCTGGGGCTTGGAAGCATGTTTGTTAGTTGTTGTTTTTATGTGGTCTCATCAGTCTGGTCTCAAGTGTGCCTGAGTCTGCAAACAACACTATTTAATAACTAACAGCTTCATCAGGAACTTCCTTCAGTTCCTGTTCTCCCATGAAGGAAGAAATTTTCTTAAAGCCATAGCCTTCAATTTTCTAGTAACTTAGAGACTGGTGGTTCAGTGGTAGAATCCTCAAATTTATAGAAACTATCTATGAGAAGATAACATGAGGAGAGAGTGGCTGTCAGCTCCTCTCATGAGGCTAGGCCTTCAAGATTGCAGGGTTATGGCCTCCTCCACATAGACTCAGGAGGTGGAATCAACACAATGGCCCACAGTGTCCCCTGTGCCGTATCTTGGCTTTTTTCTTCTCCTTCACAGTCATGGGACTTCTTCCTCTTGTGAGGTAACATCTAAGGGCAGTGGCTACACCCTAATCTCTCATTGAACAAGTAGCTGCTGGGGGAACTGATATGTGCCAGGCCCTGGCCTGAGAAGTGGGGTGCTGGAGGTGAAGGAGGGGATGAGCCTCTTGCTCACACAGCTCACTGTCTTTCCACTTCCGGTATCTATGGTATATGTATCAGTTACCCACTACCACATAACAAGTCACCCCAAAACTTAGCATTGGAAGACAATCATAAATTCATGCCTTGTGCATCTTCTGAGGAAGTCATGGTTGTACAAGGAAAGCCAAACTGTGGTTGAATTTTTCAGATAAAATCTTTGCTCACCAATATGCTTATATTTAATATAAGCGGAGAGAAATCCAGGAGTTGTTTAGCTGGGTACTTCTGGCTCAGAGCTTCCATTAGGCTGAGTCAGGCTGCCCACCAGGGATGGCCACAGGAAAGCTGGGCTGGGGGGGTCCACTCCCAGGTGCACTCCCATGCTGTAAGCCTCAGACTTTCACTGCATGGGCTCTCCCTGGGTGATGGTGACACGGATGCTGGCCGCTCCCCAAATGAATGATCCAAGGCAGAGAGGGAGTGAGCAAGGAGGACGCTGCAGTGTCTTTTGTCCTGTCTCAGCAGTGACACCCAGCTCCTTTGCCATGGCCTGTCTGACACACAGCCCATCCCTGGAATGATGTGAGGTGCTGGACATTCTCTGGGTCTTGACAGAGTGCAATAACACATTGTTTTAAAAATCATATGTGGATATGACATACAGAGCTATTACTGAAAGTCATGCAGAAAGGCCAGTGCTACTGCAAGCAGGACCTATTCCACACTTTTCTTCAGAGAAGGCACAGGCCATGCGCGTGGGGCCATGGAAGGCATGGAGGAAAAGCCAGGTTTGCCAGGCTAGGGAAGGAGCAAGGGAAGAGGAGGTCAGAAGCATTACCAGGCAGTCCTTGGGAAAGGCAGGGCAGAGCAGAAAGGAGGCTCTAGGGCTGGCTGCTTTGAACAATTCAGGTGGGCTCTGGCCTCTGGGGCTTATCTCTAGTCTGGTACCTAGCCCTGGGAGGATTAGTGCCGGGACACACCTGTGTGGACAAAATTTGATGATTCCTTGAATCGGCTGCTTGGTACAGAAAGGTGAGGTGATGCACAGGAGGGATGTAGGTGGCTGGGCCAGCAAGGTGGTCCTGTGATTTGTAGATGTCATACAGGCACGCAATCTGGAAGTGTAGCCAGGTCACATGTACCGATGGTGACATCATCACGCAGAGCCGTTTTGCTGTCCTGAGCATCCCCTGGGCGCGGCTGCTGCTCCCTCCCGGCCTCCACTCCAGCAGCCTCTCACCTCTCACCAGCTCCATACTTCCACCTTGTCCAGAATGTCCCCTCACTGGAGTTAGAGCACACACAACCTTTGGGGACTGGCTTCTTCAAAGCCAGCCCTCTGTGGTGTCTTGTGGCTCATGGGTCATTTATTTTCCTTTTTAAAAATGGCATATTTTTATTGCACTGGCCTTCTGATTATACAATTTTGAAATGCTTTCAATCTTTCACCAAGCTTAAATAGTTTGTGCAGCCCACTCAGGTGCCATGCTGCCGCCACTTGAAGGAGAAAGTCCATGTGCACTTGGGCTCCCTAACAATTTATCTTCCTCTTTCTTTCCTCTTTCTTTGCTCTTGCTCCAAGCACCTCACCAGACCCTTCACGTTCTGCTTGTCTAGCCACTTGTGAAAAATCTCCTTCCAAAAGCATTATATGCAATACTGAGATTTTATTTAGTGTATGAGGCAATCGAATCTTGATGAAAGAATTAAATTCTCTCAGAAGAAAGTCTAGGTTCCTTGGGGCCGGGGAGATAGCTCAGTAGAATAAGTGACTGTCTGGCAAGCTCAGGGCCTTGAATTCAATCCTCAGTATCAAAAAAAAAAAAAAAAAAAAATTCAAAAGTCTGGGTTCCTTGTATTGGCTGACAAAGGAACTTGTCATGGTTGAGTGCTCACTATTAAATAGAAGCTTCACCCTGGTTCCGCAAAAAAAAAAAAAAAAAAAGGACTGTGGGGCCAGGGAGATGGCTCAGTAGAATAAGCGCTTGCCTGGTAAGTAAATAAATAGAAGCTTCACACAGAGGCACAGGAACTGCTTTGTTTATGGGGAAAATGGAGCAATATCAGTGCAATTTGACCTACACATGTGTTGAGCTAGCAATGTGTGTGCAAATGACGAACGTACAATGCGAGCTAGCCCTCTGTGTTTATGGCTGCGTGATTTTCCTCTGCCTTCCTTCCTTGATGTTCTGGGAAGGCAGGCCCAGCGCAGGAGCGCTTGAACTACCGCTGGGGT